>PVNU02001927.1:0-19329 GCA_003013855.2 Liriodendron chinense
TTCTCACACCCTTTGAGGAAAATACTAGGGTATATAGAGGAAGGAAAGAACTAGGGGCAAGCCCGAGCATCGAAACACGTGAACATGGTGACTATAAGCCTTGTCTCTGAGGCCCGACAGGAAGAATTTGTTGAAATACTGCAGCCCCGAGTTGCTCTGGCTCAGTTAGAAGATGGGGGTATGCAACGGCTGATGAACTATAAGAGGTCAATAGTAGCATAGAAGAGAACCCCAAAATATGTACGTAAGTAGGAACATCCGAGATGAAGAAGTGGTCAATTACATGCAACTGCTAAAGGAGAATAAAGATGTGTTTGCCTGGATGTATTTTGAGATGTCAGGATTGAACCCGACGAATTGCGATGCATAGGCTCAATGTCATGAAGGAGAAGTGACCAGTCAAGTAGCTCCAGCGAAGATTTCATCCTAATATTATACCAAAGATTAAAGAAGAAGTCCGGAAGCTAATTCAGGCGGGGCTCATTAGAGAAGTTCCATATCTGAAATGGATCTCAAACATTACCCATGAAGAAGAAAAACGGGCAAATCAAGGTGTGCGTTAATTTTCATAACCTCAACGAAGCATGCCCTAAAGACCATTTCTTATTGCCATTTCAGAACTGCTGATTAACAGTATGGTTGATTATACAGTTATGTCTTTCATTGATGGTTATTCAGGGTACAACTAGATCAGAATGGCGCCAGAAGACGAAGAGGCTACAACATTTCACACTTCGCTCGAGATCTATTATTATAAATTAATGTTGTTTGGGTTGAATAATGCTGGAGCGACATATCAGTGGGCGATGCAGACAATTTTTCAAGACATGATGCATAAACACGTGAATGCTACGTGGATGATTTGGTGGTGAGGTCAGGCAGCCATGCGGAGCAGCACAAACATCTGAAACAAGTTTTCCAATGGATAAGGAAGAAAGTTTAAGGATAAATCCATTGAAGTGTGCATTCAGGGTGTCTTCTGGCAATTTTTGGGGTTTGTAATTAGACACAACAGAATCGAGTTTGACCCTACAAAGATCAAGGCATTACAAGAGATGCCATCACCAAAGAAACTAAAGGAATTGAAGAGCATCTAAGAAAGGGTAGCTTAATTGCGCGATTCATCTCGAATCTGGCTGGGAGATGCCAACCTTTCTCAAGATTGAACAAGAAAGGGGTGCCATTCAAATGGGACGACGCATGTCAGAATGTGTTTGATACGCTCAAGGACTTGCTCGGGAAGTCTCTTGTTCTTGCGATACCTGTTAAGGGAAAGCTGTTGATCTTATACGTGGTGGTTGGTGAGAACTCATTAAGCACTCTGCCAACCCAGAAGAACGAGGAAGGTAAAGAAAGTGCACTGTATTATCTCAGCCGGACGCTAGTCGAGGTCAAAGTTAATTATTCATATATCGAGAAAACTTGCTTAGCACTAATATTCGTGGTGAAGAAGTTATGTCATTATTGCCTCTCACATCAGATCACCCTGATGTCTGGGGTAAACCCCATCAACTTCTTGATGAATATGCTAGTGCTATCAGGACGATTGGCCAAGTGGGCCTTGTTGTTGTCCGTACTAAAGAACGTGAAAGAAAAACAGGTGAAAAACTTCATACGACAATCTATCATATACCGACATGGGATTCCAGAATGATCATAATCGACAATGGTATGCCGTTAAAAAATGACACCATTGAGAGACTATGTCGGAAGTTCAAGATCAAACATCGCTTCTCCACACCTTATTATTCACCTACTAACAGGTTGGTCGAAGCCTTCAATAAAACGATAATAAAGATATTGAAGAAGACCGTGTTTGATAACAAGAGGGATTGGGACAAGCGGTTGCCTGAAGCACTATGGGCTTACAAGACAATGTACTGCATGACAATCAAGGCAACCTCGTGTTTGTTAGTGCATGGGACTAAAGCGGTAATCATGATGGAGATGCAAGTCGAGTCCTTGCAAGTATCACTTCGGTAATCGATAATAGATGAGCAAAGTACAAGGGTCCGAATGATAAAATTAGATGGTTTGGACGAGAAGAGGTTGGCTGCCCAACAAGGTCTTGAAGCTTACCAGAAGAGGATATCCACTGCATATGATAAGAAAGTACGCCCCCAGTTGTTTAAGAAAGGTAACTTGGTATTGATGATGAAACATCCCTTGACATCTACAAACAATGCCAAAAGTAAGTTCGACCCCAAGTGGGATCCTATTTGCGTAATAGATGAAGTGTATTCCAATGGAGCTTACCACTTTGTTGATCATGAGGGGTAGGGTATTAGCTTCCTGGCTAATGGTCAAATTTTAAACAATTTTACCCCCGACGATTGAAGTTTGTACTTACAATGCGTCGGATTGTAAACATTTTTTGGAGAGAGAATAGTTTATATAATAAATGAAGCTAGCATTAGCGTACATATGAGCTTTATGCATAAAGAGCTGCTTTACACGAAAATGCAAAAAGCCGAATGTGGCATCAGAGCTCGGAACCCTCGAATCCCCAAATACAGACTGAGGCTTGTAAAACTTCAAGCCACTAGAATATCAACCCTAGTTACCCCATGTATACAGGACGTAAATACATATTAAACTGTGTTATTACCTACAATGAGT
Organism: Liriodendron chinense; assembly: GCA_003013855.2. Classification (NCBI taxonomy): domain Eukaryota; kingdom Viridiplantae; phylum Streptophyta; class Magnoliopsida; order Magnoliales; family Magnoliaceae; genus Liriodendron; species Liriodendron chinense. The sequence goes on from PVNU02001927.1 coordinate 2,620, forward strand.
TATGAGATTAAACTGTGCTATTTCATCTAACGAATTATGAGGTTAAACTGTGTTATTTCCTCCAACAAGTTACAGGGTTAAACTGTGTTGTTTCCTCCAACGAGTTACGAGGTTAAACTGTGTTATTTCCTCCAACGAGTTACGAGGTTAAACTATGCTATTTGCTCCAACAGTTATGAGGCTAAACTCTACTATCCCTCCAATGAATTGTGACGTTAAAACTATGCTATCCCTCCAATGAATTGTGAGGTTAAAACTATGCTATCCCTCCGATGATTTATTAGGCTAAACTAGCCTTTCGTCATCACAAAGGTGTCGCTAACACACAAATTGCACATCCATCGTATGACATGTTGGCTGTTATTGTTCATGGAAACCTACATCTAATATGCATTACGAAAGTTTTTGCACATGCATATATATACCATAAAATTATACAACTAATACCACTCATCCCCAAGAAGATTACAAATCAAAGTACATTATGTTAGTGCACTTTTCTGTGGCATACTAGTGCACCTTATTTATCAATTACGTAGGCCAGTGAGTCTAGTGTTGGTTGAGCTTAAAGAAGATGAAGACCGAAGACTCAAGCGGACTTGCTGCATCAAGGAAGAAGAAACAGGTAAAAGAGATGCCTTGGTGAGCCTTGAACCTTGAACCAAAATCTAAACTCAAACCTCTAGATGACCTAACCATTTGGCATATCATTAGTCATCTTAGAATGGCCTTAGGTGTCCCAAAATATCATCTAGAGAATGACCCAAGAGGTGCTTGAGTGGCTGTAAAAATGCACAAGAAATAGTTATCTCAAAAGGTCTGAAGACCTGTCTAAAGACAGGTCGGGACAGGTCGTCCGACCAGTCGTGATCGACCTAATTAAGATAGCAAGCATCATTGTTTGTCATGGCCAAACTTGATCGATCGGGTCTAAAAAACGATTGGTCAATGACCCTTGGTCGACCGGTCCTGACCGACCGCTTAGAGCTGTTTTCTATCCGTTGTAGCTTTATCTATAAAACGGTTTGGCTCAATTTCTGGGGCAATGAGAGAGATTTAAGTGCATTAGAAGCCACTTTGATTGCCCATACCATTAGGCTCTAATCCTAAGCATTTCAAGCCATCTTCCTTGTGTTTAATCATAAGATGGTGCATTCAAAGCTCATTGAAGATGTTCTTGCTCTCTCTTGATCTTTAGATGTTTTAGGCACATTGACCATAGGTAGATCCTTTGTCTAAACCTCTCTAAAAATCCTATTAGATGGAATTCATCTAAGCAACCAACTCCTACTAGTTGTAGAGAATTCACACCATCTCCTATCACCTTGGCATCTCAAGAGCATCTCATGCGAGGTGATTGATGGTGGAGCTGAAGCATTAACAACGCAGCGGCAACATGATCGGGGGAGCATCGGGGAGCTGATTGAAGCACGGGAGAGCAGAGATTAAGCAACCCAAGAAGGCACTAAACAAGGGGCTCATACGACAAGTAAGTTGTCAATTTGAGAGTCCAGTTACACTCCTTCCTCATGAAAGATTGAGTGTGAGAGTTTGGATTTACAAACTCGATCAAGTCTCCGTGGGAAGCCTCCGGCGGGAGCGTACACTAGGTTCTTGGATTGGAACTGAAGGGTATAGAGGATCCTTGTCAAACTCCTGGGTTGAATGAAACCCGTAAACATCTTGGTTGAGAGATGAACCAGTAAAATCTCTATTATAGGTTGGGAGGAACCTTGTCAAACTCCTTGATAGGGTGGAACCGATTTGAAATACCTAGGTTGGGAGGAACCTGATTTAAACTCCCTAGTGAATGCCGGTGTGCTCAGAGGGATGAGTACTTGAACCTGGAGTGGAGTAGACCTAAAGTCAAACCACTATACATGCTTGTTTTTGTGATTGATTCGATCACATTGTTATCTTAACATTGTATGTTTAATTGGTTAATTATGAATGCTTGATAGGAATGTATGCTAGGCACTAGTTAGGTTCATCCACACACAAGATATACTTTCACTAAGTAGTGTAGACTTGAGCTTATATGATCCATTCTCACATAGTCTACATAGGTTGCATAGATTAGTTTCTTGATTAGTCAAATCATTTGATTAACGGCACAAAGCGACGACAATCCGCTATGACAAAAATTACAAGAGATCAAAATCCGAACTTATAATGACGAAAATCCTAACCTCCTCACAAACCCTAGAAAAATTTTAGAACTCCTTTGAATACCCTAATCCCGCATTACACCCGCATCTATAGTATTACACCCAAAATTAGAAACAAAATAGTGCACTTACGCAAAACACCGCGTACCATCGGTCGATCGACATTGATCAATGATCCCTCGATCGCTAGACATCACATGTTCGGTCAATTGAACATACCCAAAACTGTCCAGTGAGTTTACAAAAAATCCATCCAATTTTGATCGATTGAGCCCCAAGCGTCAATCGACCGAATTGGTCCAAAAGTGTTTAGAGACCAAACTATCTCGTATAGGTATTTTCAATCAATCGACCACAATGGTCGATCGATCAATGACCCCCAAATCTAAATATTTAAGGCTCCTTTCAACATTGTGGACAGTGTGGGATGCTTGATGTGCAATCAGGTAGAGAGAGAGAGGTCGTGAGTATTACTCATGCCTAGGGTTATACACACACATACACTCTCTTTCTACAACATGTTTGAAAGTTGTTCAGTCACTCGACCAGCTCATCTCTGGCAGCGGCATGAGAGCCAATAAAATCCTATCACATTAGGTCACAAGGGAGATATTCTTGTGATTCGATCACCAGACAATCTATTTCCTATTTGAACGGTGTAAATATCCTGCACGAGGAGCATGTTGGTGAGAAAAAGATGGACGTTGATCACAGAGAATCTAATTACCACTGAACATTCTACCCCAAACAAAATAGTGCTTTAGGGAAAAAGGGTAGGGATGAGTCATTCATTGTTGGTTGGGCCCATGTCAACTTAAGAGTTGAGCCTGGCCCATTACCATGACTACATGGGAAATGACCTACCCAACTACGAAGATTACCTTCCATGAAATTAGATTTGTCTACTAGTCAGGTCAATATAGTGTCAAGATCTAGAAGGTTTGATGTCTCATCCAATGTAAAAGGTTTGGCCTGTCCAATGAATAGACTAGCCATTAGGCCAGGAGATCTTTAACTTTCGTTTGCATGGTTCGATGTCGTAAACATGTGATAGGTAAGATGGCTTGCTCATGGGCCAGGCCTAAAAAAAGAGGGTGCAATATCAACTCGGCTACCAAGCTGTGTTTACATGACAAGTTCGTTTAGGCCTTGTTTGGGATCAGGGAAAGAGGGTGCAGTATGAGACTATCAATTTGATAAATTCATGAATTTACGAAATCATGGATTTGTTTAAGATTTAAATTCGCGACCAACGACATATGCCTCGTACCGATCGTCTTCGTAAAGTTTTGAAGTCCAGAACTCCAGAATTGCACGAGGACCTTCTTCGGACACCATCTTGACATATGTCGTCCTCTCTTCATCCTAGTAGATGGAGTTGTCCTTCAACTGAGCAAGGGCCTTCTTCTCTTTCTCCAAGCCTTCGACGGCCTCCTTGAGGCACACTTTGCACTCTGATGAGCAGCGTCGATGTCACGTCTCATCCTCAAAGTAAGGTCCAAAACCTACTAAAAAATGAAGGGAATTGTTATTAAAGGTATAAAAGTTTTTTTAAAAGAATAACAGAAATGATGACGTGATTCATGCTTTCCTGGATCAGCCTCACTCCAATGTCCGTGGAGAGATCCTCCGGATTAGGCTCAGGAAGAGCACCGAAGGATTTAGGTGTAATGTTTTCAAAAATGAACTTACAAATAGGATGTCAGTAAGCTGGAATGGAATAGACCCTAGTCCCTGAAGGCTGGGCTACTACCATTTCAGAAGTGCTCGCCTCGCGAGCAAAAGATGGTTCTTGAGCAGGAGCTGACTCCAGAGCAAGAGCCAACTCGCGAGCTGCAGTAGGCGCACGACCCTCTTCACCCAAAGGGTGACTCGACCCCGCCTCGCCACCCTTTGGGGAGTTATCTACTATATCAATTACTGGCTGGTCGCGAGGACCAGCCGGAGGGGTCGCTGCCGTTTCTGCTTGGGGATGATTGTCCGGCTGCGAGCCGCGAGCAGGCTCATTTACTCGCACAGGCGGGCTGGAGGGACCAGTCGTTGTCTTCTTCTGCCTCTTTGAAGCAGCACCCTTTAGACGGGGTAGCACCCTCAGCACTCCCCTCTTCTCTCCGACATTCACCATTGCCTCCTTCTGAGAAGTAAGACTAGAGGCAGCTAGACAAGGAAGCGAGAGGGAGAGGTTGACGTTCATATTGTCCTCGGAGAGCTTAAAGACTTTGATGATTTTCTCGTTGATTCCTCCTCGCAAGCTGGGTTTCTTTTTGGCAACCTGTAAATACAATAAAAATCAGCTCAGCAGCAGAAATGGAATCCTGCCTATTTTCACAGACGAGTAAAAATCTACCCACCTTCACAAAAAAGTGACTGACGTTATGTCCCCTGGGGTTGGTGTTAGTGCACTTTTCTGTGGCATACTAGTGCACCTTGTTTGTCAATCACTTACGTCAGTGAGTCTAGTGTCGGTTGAGCCTAATGAAGACGAAGACCGAAGACTCCAGTGGCCCTGCTGCATCAAGGAAGAAGATACAGGTACAAGTGATGCCTTGATGTGACTTAACCTTGTCCAAAGTCCAACCCTTAACCTCTTTGATGACCTTGACCATCTTAGGAATACCTTTAGTCATCATAGATTGGCCCTAGATGTCCAAAAAGGCCATCCATACCTTAGCCAAAGCGATGGGTTGTGAGAGTGTTGGGTCAGAAAATAGCTGAGCTGAACCCAGGCCTGACCGACTGGTCACGACCGGTCGAATGGACTGGACCGATCGCGACCAGTCGGACTGGATCCAGATGAGTACAGCGAACCCGCTGTGACAACAGGCTGTAGGGCCGACCGGTCTTGACCGGTCGGGCAGACCCCTCCAGCAAGACAGCAAGCACTGTCTTTTATAGGGCCTATGGCCGACCGGTCGTGAACCCTGGACGACCGGTCGTGGACCCCTGGCCGACTGGTCGCGACCTATCGGCACTAGCCGTTTTCTGCCCGTTTTCAAACCGTCGCAACTTCTTCTATATAAGGGCTTGGCTTGTTTTGAGGTGTAACAGGAGGGATTTCGAGAGGAGTGAAGCCACCATTATTAGAGACCATTTGAGGTTCATTCCCAACCTATGCAAGGCATCTTCCTTGTGCTTTAACACAAGATTGGAGCATTCCAAGCTCATGAAGAAGATGACCTTCATCCCCTCTTGATCTCTAGAGTTTGGAACCTTCTTGATTGGCAAATCTTTGTCCAAAACTCTAAGATGAGATCGTTGTAGGAGAGAACCTCTAGGCAACCCACCTATTCTACTATCACCTTGGGCATCTCAAAGGCATCACATGCAAGGTATTTGATTGAGTGTAGCTGAGGCATTGGCGACACATCGGCGACACGATCGTGGGAGCAAGGGAAGCTGATTGAAGCACGGGAGAGCGGAGATCAAGCAACCCGAACCAGCGCTAAACAAGGGGCTCATCCGACAAGTAAGGTTGTCCTTTTTGAGAGTCCATTTAGAGTTTGTTTGTCAAACTCGATCTAGGGACGTTAGCCATTCCTTGGCCCGTTAGCCGAGCCTAAACTAAGTCTCCAAGGGGGAGCCTCCGACACGGGAGAAAACGTGCGTTGGGTTGAGAGTTAGCCTATGTCCAAAACTCCATTTGGGTTGAGAGTTAGCCCTTTGTCCAAAACTCCGGTTATGGTTGAGAGGTGAACCGGTAAAACCTCCGTGTAAAGGTTGAGAGGCGAACCTCATTTAAAACCTCCGATAGTGAATGCCGGTGTGCTCAAAGGAGTTGAGTACTTGAACCGGGAGTGGAGTAGACCCAAAGTCGAACCACTATACATGCTTGTGTTTGTGATTGAATTGTGCACTTTGATATCTTAGCATTTGATGTTTAATTGTTTTATTATGAATGCTTGATAGGAATGTATGCTAGGCACTAGATTGGCATCCACACACAAGATGTACTTTCACTAGGTGTGTAGACTTGAGCTCATTGATCCATTCTCATAAGTCTACATAGGTTGCATAGGTTAGGAGCTTAATTAGTTAAATCATTTATTTACCTATGCATGCTTAGACTAGGATTGTTTATGGCTTAATCATATGCTAGTCTTGTGATTGGACCCACTTAGGCTTGGAAGCCAAAGTGTTCTTGCTTACTTAGTTTAATTTGTTGAATTGTGTAAGTAGGCGAAAAGAATTTCATAAAAGGTCCTAATCACCCCCTCCTATAGGTTTAGCCATAATTCTAGTTGCTCTTTAAGCTTCCGCACATACGTAGGTGTCGTGTTATACTACCGACGTAGTTTCAGTTGGATCTCGCATCAAACTCCCAGTTTTCAGAGACATAAAACCACTGCCTACGCCACTAGGGATAGTTCGAAGTGGGGTTCCCCATGATAAAATTCTTCTGGTGCCAGTAACATAAATAGTACCAACCCTCACTGGACGGAGCCTTTTTGAGTTGATACATCTTCAAAAATTTATTGGCCGTCAAGTCCTCATTCCCCGCTTGCTTCTAGAGGACATAGGCACTCAATACGACCCTCCAACCATTCATGAAAATTTGGCTGGGGGCAATCTTATAAATGCGGAGCACGTTTCGGATGAAAGGATGAAGAGGGAGACGTACTCCAAGTCTGAAAAAATATTCATACATAACCACACAACCCGGTGGTGGAGAATCTGAGGTTTCTCCCTCTCCGGGCAGTCTAAGAATGACGGAGTCAGGAATCCGGTATCTTTCCCATAAGTTGGAAAGTTGTTCCTCCGTCATTATTGAAGGATAACTAGAGGCAGAGTATCTTCTCGCTGGCACCCTTGCATTATTTGATTCAGAAGAATCCGGAGTATCATCTCCCAGAGGAACAATTTCATTATCGTAGTCCCCCGCCATAGAAAGAAAATAGAAGAATAGGAGAAAAGGAGGAGGAATGCCTCAGCAAAGAGGTCACACCAAAGATAGATGGAGAAAGGAAGAATAATTTTTTGTTATCTCCAGCAAAACTTCAAAGTGAAGAAACCTTCGCAGGCTCTGGATATTTATAAGCAATCATTCTATCAGGATTTGATTGACACGCGGCGACCCTTCGTTTGGCACGACAGTCGAACGGGCACGAGCATTAACTCTCGGGACATGTGGCGAGCGCCGCTTCATTTCTCTTAGTAGAAAAGCTAAGGAAAGCTAGCGCTCATAAATGCGGGCTCAATCATGTACGGCTTTTCCTCTGAAAAACGCACTAGGCGGTTACATGTACAGACAAGTCCTTCACTTAGCTGCTCAACGCTAAGGACTTGGGGGGCATCTGTTGTAGAATAAAGTTGGTCGTCGAAGAAGTCTGAAGACACTCGACCCGCGAGCACCTCTGACTCCGTAAAGTCGTGACCAAACCATTTGACTAACGAGCCTACTTGGTCGCGTCTTGTATATCGCACAAACCTATAACTTCCTATACACTCTTAATATGTGAGCAAGACTAGTCACTAGTTGTCGAGTGGGAACATCTTCATCATCCGAGCAGCTCTGATCCCTGGCCGTTAAACGAGGACATCTCCAAATCCGAGCACTCCTGGTCGCTGGTCGTACGCTGGGGACGTCCCTCGTCTTATAGTACCAGCAGCCCATATAGGTCAGCTTTGGCTTGTTTCTATTCATAGTTCTGTACCACGAGGGGTCTCCATCAAGGGGCGTGAACGGCTAGACATTTAGATTGGTTATGCTATCTTCTTGTCTGAGGATTAAACAGGATAAGCTCCTTATCTCCCAAATCAGCGATAATCTTAACAGTTTGCATAACAAAATGGATCACCCCGGATCCATATAAATGGATGGCCGCACAAATGATAAAGGTACACAATCTCTAAGCCCACGTTTCAGACTTCATCTTACTATCAAGTCACCTCTGACTTAAGCTTCGGAGGGCCAATGGCCAAGCGTATTCTAAAGTTTATTGGGAAATAATGCTAAAAATCTTTAGATTTGGGAGCATTTATGATATAGGGAAGAATATGAAAAAAGTGAAGTACTGGAAGATCATCGTCTTCCTCAAGCAATAAAGGCCTTGAATCCATAAGGTAGTTTCTTGAATTTATAAGAAAAAAGAGAGAAAAGTCAAATATTTTATTAAATAATTATATAATGTTCATGATTTCTCCATTACGCCACTAATAAAGTAAAAATAAAATGCTTAATCAAAATTACTCAAAATAGAAAAATTATAACCATAATAGAAGTCCTAATTCAACTAGAATAGAACTTACTAAAAATAGAAAGTCCTAAATTAATTTTAGTGGAGCATTCTTGGCATGATTACAATCAATATTCTTTAAAAAGATGAAAATTTAAAACTCTAAAGATAAGGAAATAAGACAAATTGAAATGATTAAAAAAAGTCATTTTTTTTCTTTTAAAATCTTAAGTTTGAACTGGAAGCGTGTCTTTTTTCAAGAAACGGACAAACATCACCTGCTATGAAGGTCGGTTGACCCCAAATGGGCCACTACATAAATATTGATAGGTCGTGTGTCCCGTAACGATGCTTGCGGATCAAGAGTTATGACCAATTTACGGTTTACTCTTCAAACAATAATCTCTCTATCCGGAATGAATTTCTTTGAACCGGACGTGCCTAGGGTCTAGTTACATCATGCCCTACATAGGATTGAGCTCGGATCTGACAGATTAATTTCATTTCTGTTTGGCCTTTTTTTTTATCCAACCATGCTAGGAATGTATCTGTACCATGACCTAAATCAATTTAGGGTAATGTAAGAACTTTTATTGGAGCGGAATAACTTTTATTACTTTAAGCAAGTTTTTAGTTTTGTGGATTTGCTAGTTTTTAAGAGATTTGAATATGGCCCCAAACCCATGTATCTATGGTGGGTTGCACCTGATAAATCTATGAATTCGATAATTCCTTAACAAAAAAGCAATCATGGGAGATTTGAAATCTATTGATTTAGTTTGTTTCCCAATTTCCCTCTTGTAAATACCTGCAAATGAGTAATGATTAATTACCAAGGTAATTTCTACACTATTTTCTATGTTAACAGTGATGGATTACTTTTTAGACAATAAAATCGAGGAATGTGCTAATTTCATGTGGGGCCTCTGTGATATATGTGGCTAATCCACGTCGTCCATCCATTTTGCGGACTGATTTTAGGGCATAATCCAAAACTTGAGGCATATCCAAAGCTCAAGTGGACCACACCACATGAAAGAGTTTGTTGAATGCTTATCGTTAAAAACCTTTTACGACCACAATTTCCTATGGAGTGGGACACTTGAGTTTTGGATCTACCTCATTTTTTGGCTCATAACGTAAAATATTTCGCTAAAATAGATGGACGGCATGGATATATCACATACATCACAGTGGAGCCACGAACTTATGTCAATCATTTTCAAATGGCTTTTAGAAGGAGGTAATTACCATCCGCACCAAACATGGTTAAATGGTAATTATCACTCATTTACAAGCATTTTCCACCATTTACAGTAGAATGGACTGCCAAAAAAAAAAAAAAAAAGGCAACCCATTTTCCAAAGGTTTACTTCTTGCTGCCTAATTGCAAGGGCAAAATGGGCAGCATTTGGCCCATTTTACATACAATAGAGATCCATGGGCTGCGTATCTTGGACCCAAAACTATCTACTGTACCTCTGAAACATGACTACAAATGGATTATATCGGCTCATGGCCTTTCAAACCTGGTCCACTTGGCTCCAGGCCTATGATGCTTTTGTTGGCCCACAGGCATGCTCGGGCTTCCTTTACATGCCCACTAAATTAATGGGTTGATCTGAGTGCACTAGATTACTGGGGTTATGAATGGGTTGGCCATGGAGTTCCCTCTCTCAGTGTATGTGTGAACTGTAAGGACCTATTTTGGGGCCTGTTTCCATCCTGCCCTGGTCACAAAGCACATTCAGCAGGCCGGGAAGCTCAGTCAGCCAAGACTGGAGGTGCACCCATGTGCTGCTGTCATCAGCCTGTGGTGAGAAAGGTCTGAATCGGTAGGACCCAGCTGGACCAAGCCTAGCCATGTGCTACCTAACCAGGCCTAGACGGGCCAGATCTTTGCCAAGACTTCAGGCCCAAACCAGGCCCATCAACCATGTCACCTACCGGCCTGTTGTGCTGGTGGGAGTAGGCCGCCAACCCGCACGAAAAATTCAGTGTTCCGGTCCGGCCTTATCGTGTCAGGTCACTAATGGGTTGGCCCATCAAGATCCGTTAAGATAACGGGTCGGGTTAGTGTTTCACCTGCGAAACCCTTTTAACCCATTAGTGAGGGTATTTTGGTAATTATTTTTAGTGTGGTGAGAAATGCATAAGAAGCTAAGACAGTCAATAAGACTCTCTCTCTCTCTCTCTCTCTCTCTCTCTCTCTCTCACACACACACACACACACACACACTTGGGAGTTTTCTCCATCTTTTTGCCCATGGCCCCGCATGGCCATGCTCCAAAATTTCTGTCCACAAGCCCCTTTCCCATCTCTCTGCCCACGAAAGCATGGCCTGTTTATTTAACGGGTTAAAAGGGGTAGGGTAACCCGTTAAATTAACGAATGGGTTTGGATTTCTAGATTTTGACCCATTAGTTAACAGGTTAGGTTTGGGTGAAGGCATTTTTAACACGACATGAATACAACACGACACGAACATAGTTCAACATGACCCGTTGCCAGGCCTAGGTGGGAGTGCAACTTGGGTCTGGATCAACTCAAACCTGGCCCAAACAAAGCCCAACTTGACTTGACCCAATTTTTAATCCAACCTCATCACGTCAAGCTGGACCGATTTTTATATAGGCGAACCCAACCATGATCTAACCAACCAAAATTACTGGATTAGGTCACTGGGTTGGGTTGAGTATGCATATTAGGTTTGGGTCTGCCTTATGACTCAACCCGATTCCAAATCAGGTCATGAAAATCTAACCCAAACCATACCTAAACCCGATGTTACCGAACCAAACCAGAGTTTCAATCCGGTTGGGCAATTCAGGTTAGGACTGAGCACCAACCCACGTTGAAAGCCCAACGGCCGAGCTGTCTTGTTGGGCCTCTAATGATGGCCTGAAAAATCATTCCCACGCCAGCTGACAGCCTTCCCAATTCAGCCCAAATCCAGCTAAAGTGGACCGGTTTCTATCAGGCCCACCGATTTCAGAAATTAGTTGTACCAACTGCCTAGATTCCGAACTGACATGTTCTCTGAGATACTCTGGCAGAGCGTGATGGATGATACGCAGTCACTTCAAAATTACTTAGAAATTGCAAAGGTGGGGTATATAAAATCAAATTAAACTGTCCAAAGTTGTGTTTCCTAGTTTAGGTGTAACGTGGACAAAAAATTACACTCATTTCATTACATGATTACCAGATTGGTGGTCATTCACCGGAGGTTAAAAATAAAAAATATCCAACGGTCCCATTTTCACCAACAAGTATAGACGAATCTCAACAAATCTGAAATTGGGACTGTGACTTAGCTGTGGGTCCTATGACTTAGCCTGTTTAACATGCGTTAATTTAGCCACGTGTATAAGTTTTGAGTGCCTGTGTATCAACTGTCACACGCACCCTGAGTATCATAAGTACCTGTGCAGGTTCCTGCATTGACTTTGTCGTCATCATCATTACTTAGTGTACAAGTGCAGATACAAGTACTTGGGATTGCAGCCAAGACTTCGATGTACTGGCCTCACCTCAGATGTTGACATATGGCACGCACCCAATGCAGTCGACGTGGCAACTTTATGAATTCTTGAGCACAAATGCAGACGGGAGAGTTATTTGATACCCTGACCATGTACAATGCTTTGATAAAGTACCGAAGAATTATAAACACGGCATACATTGATATAAACAGGGCTGTTTGGTTCCCAGGTAAATGCTGTAGACACCCTAATGTTACTTTTAATATTCATTTGCTTGGTGGGGCTTGTTTGATTTTCTAAATCGTCTTAAATACATTGCAAATTATAAATGGGTAATAATTATTTCCTTCCGCAATTACTACATTGCTTTTTTAGCAATAAAGTTAAGTATGCTACTAAATATGGGGCCCACTCTCATGTAAGTGGCTTATCCACACTATCCATCCATTATGCTAGCTGAATTTAGGGCAGAAGCCAAAAAGTGAGGCAAATCCAAAGCTCAAGTGGACCATACCATAGGAAAAAGAGAATCAAACACCCATAGTTAAAAACTTCTTGAGGCCACTGTTTTCTTTATTGTGGGCTACTTGAGTGTTGGATCTGCCTCATTTTTCAGCTTGTGCTTCAAAATGTTATAATAAAATGAATGGACAGCGCGGATATATCATATACATCACGGTAGGGCCCATAAATTTAAACCAAACCTTTTAGACCAGTTTTTGAAGCAAAAATACATGTATATTTTCAAACAGGGTGAAATTGTAATAATTAATTATTTACAGTGGATTTGAAAATCAAACATGCTTGAGAAAATAAGAAGGTAATTCTACCTCCAAAACGGAACTACATGGGATGTGTAGACACCGCACCTTTGGTTACAATGTTGGTAGAGATAGCTGAATGAATGGAGGACCATACCCCCAAATTCCATGTCCAAACCCAGTCGAACTCACCCTTGTAAGCCCCAATCCATAGCCCAGCTTAAGCCTGAACGCAGTTAACTAACCCCTAAACATTAGCTTGAAAAACCACCCATAAAAAAAATCAGTCAAAAAAGACAAAGTTGGTGAGTCAACCCGTTGAGTCAAATCACCGAGTCAACTCACCGGGTTAGTCCAGCCCCTGCACCCAGTCAACTCACCGTGTCAATCCATCTTTCAAACCCAGTCAACTCACTTGGTTCCGGGCCATAGCTTCGGAGTAGCTCCGAATCTTGAACATCGGGCTTTGCTGCTTTAGGTTTGGGGGCTATACGCTTCGAAGCTGGAGCAAAGAGACCGTACGGGCGGCTCCCTGGGTGCCACCTAAGCCTATTTACGCAAGCTTCCACTACTCGCAGCTATAAATACCCCTGCTCCTCTTATATTTCAGCATCCCTCAAATCTCAGAGAAATCCCATAAATTCTGAGTTCATATCCACCCCCCTTTAGTCCATTCCTCCACCAAGGAGAGTCCGAGTAAGAAGAGCCTAACCTTGGTCTAGCCCAGCCTGACCCTGGTCCAAGTCTCCCAAGCTACGTATGTCCTGATTTAGCCACTCGAAGCAAACCCCTACGACACCTCCATCCATTCAGCTACTCTTTTACTAGCATCATCTCATTTGCATCTAGCATAAGTGCAACATTTACTATTCTTCCAACCCCCCTGCTTATCATATCACTGCAAACACTTTGATTATTCAAATACACAGCATGCATCCCGCATAAAGCACCTGTCAGTTCGAGCGTATGCTCTGGGCTTGCCTGTTAATGGAAACCTGACTATCAGAAACTCTTACTGTTCATACCTACATTCATGCATCATATCATTCATGAGAATGTACGAGGATTAAATCAGACTTTCAAGTATTACTTCGATTCTGTGAAGTAGAGACCGTACTTCGGTATGGGTAGAGTGGGGTGCTTAACATCTTCCCACCCTGTAACCGTGATCCCTTACCTCGAATCTCTGGCCACAGATCAAAATGAGTCATTTTAGAGGAAGGAATCTTCGGATTCCCTTTTCGAACGTTTCTACGAGGTCTAGCTGACTGTAGATTCGAAGTAACTGGCTAGTGGCGAGTTTGGTCTTATACGAACTCATCCAAACATATCCAATCTAACATGACAACCGAAAAAGCCCTTGAGAACGAGGCGAGCCAGTGACACCACGGCGATTCGCGCACACACCCCATTTTTCGAAAGGGAGGGTTGGGAGCGCGGAAAGTCGAGCGTCCACAAAATGGCGACTCCGCTGGGGATATGCTAGTCCCACTAGTCGTGATCTAACTTGAAAAACAGAATCCTTCTTGTACTTAAAAGTCAATAGTCCTCATACAATCTCATCTGCATAGCATTCCATAAAAATAAAAAAAAAACAGAAAAGCCCAAAACCCCAAAAAAAGAGTAGAGAATATTCCTCACTATTGCGCCTCCTCGGGCTCAACGTCTTCAGAAACAACTCTCCTTCTGCAGCATAATCCGCACTCAAGCTCAGCAAGCCATGTCCGACCACGAAGTGGAAACTCACCTCTTTCCTGCCCTCGAAAGGGCCGAAGTGCAACCTCCAGCGCAACAATCAATTGAGAATACGCCAATCATGCAAGAATTAGCACAAGGAATGAGAGCAATGCAAGAAATGCTCTTGCAATTCATGCAAGTACAAGCTACCGCAGCAGTCAACAATCAAGTTGGCCTAGTTCAGCAATCTCAGCAGCCATGCCGGGTCCCTCCGGCCTCGAGTTCAAATCAAGCACAACTATCGGAGTCTGCCCAAGACTACCGACAACAGCCATCTCAGCCCATCGCTATGGGGCATCCTCCTCAATACCTTCCTGCGACGACAAGACCGTCTCAGAGCATTCCTTCGCAGGAACTTCCAGTCAACTTTCAATCAATCTTTCAAGCAACAATCTCAGTAGATTCCAGCACGTCCACCCCTAATAGGACCCATTTCCTTTCTTAGCATGTCCCCGCAGATGGGATCTTTACTCAATTTCAGCACATCCCCGCCGATGGGATTTCAATTCAACTTCCAGCAGCAGGGACAGCACTGGTGAATGCCCATAATGGGGGTCAGTGTCAAGCCCACATCAATCAGCGGATAGTGGCGAATGCCAATAAGGGGGTCACTTCCCAGCATCTCAGCTTCCTACAAACAGGAGCACTTTTCAATTCCAGTACATCCCCGCCGATGGGATTCCAGTTAATTTTCAACAATCTTCAATTCAGCAAGCTCCAGTTAATTTCCAGCAATCTTCGATCCAGCAATCTCCAGTTAATTTCCAGCGAGTTCCAGTTCTGTCACGCCCCGAAATTCGAGACTTGAGTACAACAAGCCAAAGCTCGAGTTCCAGGGTGGGAATTAAAAATTCGAGCATAGATTCCTTGAGATTCCATCCCACACATCATATATCTAAAATAAATCCCCGAATATAAAATTTCTTTTCCACTAATGTCTTATTACATTGAATTTTTTACAAAACTAAAATAAATCTGGCACGATTGACGCTCGAGAAGGATGAGACCCCCTGAATACTCTCCTTTGCCTATGTCTTGTTCTTCCTGAAAACCTGCAAGAACTGTAGTGATTTTGGTGAGCTAAAAGCCCAGTGAGGTCATTTCCATCACAGGTAATATTCCAGTTAATAAGAGACGAGATGCGAATCATTAACGGATAAAATTGTATGAAATAAATGAGGATGAGATTATGATTATACACTTTATGATTTATTATAAATGGAACATGATTATCATGATGTCATGTATGTTATGATACGTGTGAGGACAATAAACGTCTAGGAACTCGCTGCCACTGAACATTAGGAACCTGTCGCAAATCAACCATGCTCGCCTAACCGGTATAGCGAGGCGGCAAATCAACCATGCACGCCAGTGGGCAAATCAACCATGCACCACTGATCCAACCGAGCAAATCAACCATGCTCAATAGTGAAACGACCTGAACTCGCTGCCACTGAACATTAGGAACCTGTCGCAAATCAACCATGCTTACCTAACCGGTACAGCGAGGCGGCAAATCAACCATGCACGCCAGGAGTCAAATCAACCATGCTCCTGTTCTGTCGCGGTGTATAAATGTATGCATATGTATGTGTTTATGGAAGCATTCATCAAGCATACAATGCATATCAATATTCAAGTCCAATCACGCCATGTATGTTATCTTCGTTCAAATAGTTCATTATCTAAATATTCATCATAAATTAAGAAAGTTGAGAAAGATGTACATCGTTTAAGGTTTGTATCAACACCTAAGTTATGTTTATCTAGGCTTTTACCTTGGCAATTCGGGAAGACAATTTCTAAAGAAAAGCATTCAACCTATGTAAAACTTCTACATAGAGTTATGTGGAGAAGTAGAGAAAAATATACAATAAGGGCAAGGAATTTGGACGTGGAATTTGAGAATACGAACAAGTGGTGAATCCTTTACTTAGGAAAAAAATAAGGATTGGAAAGTAAGTTGAAATAGAAAAATTTAAACCTTAAATCGAAGAACAACTAGAAGGAATAATTTGATCAAATTAACAGGAAATTTCATATGAAGAATCACTCACAGATAAGACGATCTCTAGGCTCCAAACAAGCCCAAACTTGAATCTGAGTTGGCTCAGCGAGTCGACTCGGTTTAGAGAAGAAGTTTCTCTTCTTCTTTCTTCTTCATTTCTTTTCTTCCTTTCTTCTTCTTCCTTTCTCGTTCTTCTTTTCTTCTTCTCCTTCTTCTTTCCTTTCTTCTTCTCTTCTTCTCTCTCTCTTCTTTCTTTCTTTCTTTCTTTCCTTCTTCTTCTTCGTCTTTCCTCTTTCTTTCCCTTCTTTTTCTCTTCTTTCTTCTTCTCTTTTTTTTTTTTTTTTCCTTTCCTCTTTCTTTTCTCTTTCTTCTCT
>ML058554.1:0-208919 GCA_003013855.2 Liriodendron chinense
CCCCACCTTCGGCTACACTGTTGGTAGAGATAGCTGGTTGAACGGAGGACCATACCCCCAAATCCCAAGTCCAAACTCAGCCAAACTCACCCTTGTAAGCCCCATTCCATAGCCCAGTTCAGGCCTGAACCCAGTCAACCCAGTCCTAAACACCACCCAGAAAAACCCCCCATAAAAAAGGCCAGTCAAAAAATCCCAAAAAAGTCAAACTCACTGAGTCAACCCGCTGAGTTAACCCGCTGAGCCAACCCGTCGAGTCAACCCGTCGAAGTCAAAACACCGAGTCAACCCGTCGAGTCAACCCGTCGAGTCAAACCACCGAGTCGACCCGCTGAGTCAACTCACTGAGTCGACCAGCGAGTCCAACAGCAGCCCCGAGGGAACGGCCGTACTCGCTGGAAACCGAGGAGCGGCCGTACGGGCGGCCCATGGCAGGCCGCCCGGACAAAATTACGCAATCTGCCACTCTCCGCTGCTATAAATACCCCCCTCCCCTTCTCATTTCAACAATCTATTCAAATCAATTCGAAGCTCTTCGAGTCCAGAGAGAGTCCATCCTTTCGAGTGCCCTTGGCCCATTTTCCCACCAAGGAGAGCCCGAGTGAGGAGAGTCTAACCCTGGTCCAGCCCAGCCTGACCACTGGTCCAAGCCTCTCAAGCCATCTAAGTCCTAATCCAGCCACTCGAAGCCAATCCTTGCGACACCTCCATCCACCCAGCTACTCTTTTTCCAGCATCATCTCATTCGCATCTAGCATAAGTGCAACATTTACTTTTCTTCCAACCCCCCTGCTTCACTACAAGCACCTTGATTACTCAAACACACATGCATATGTCTTTATATTAAGCACCTGTCAGTTCGAGCGTATGCTCTGGGCTTGCCCGTTGTTGGAACCTGCCCATCAAAAACTCTTACTGTTCAGACCTGCATTCATGCTTCACTAAAAGCACCTTGATTACTCAAGCACACTGCATACGTCTTACATTAAGCACCTGTCAGTTCGAGCGTACGCTCTGGGCTTGCCCGTTGTTGGAACCTGCCCATCAGAAACTCTTACTGTTCAGACCCGCATTCATGCATCATGTCATCCATGAGAATATACGAGGATTAAACCAGACTTTCAAGTATTCGATCGATTCTGTGAAGTAGAGACCGTAGTTCGGTACGGGCAGTGTGTGGGGTGCTTAACCTCTTCCCACCCTGTAACAGTGATCCCTTACCTTGAATCTCTGACCTCAGATCAACAGGAGTCATTTTAGAGGAAAGGATCTTCAGATCCCCTTCTCTAACGTTTCTACGGGGTCTAGCCGACTGTAGATTCGAAGTAACTGGCTAGTGGCGACTCTGGTCTTATATAAACTCATTTAAACATATCCAGCTCAATACGACAACCAAACGAAGCCCTCGAGAACGAGGCAAGCCAGTGGCACAAACGGCGATTTCGCACTCACGCACCTCTTCTTCTTCTTCTTCCGAAAGGAAAGGGAGAACGACGTCGTGTGGGAGCGCGGGGAAAATCGGCGAGGGTCCACAGAATGGCGACTCTGCTGGGGATTAGCTAGTCCCACTAGTCGTGATCCAACTTGAAAACAGAATCCTTCCCGTACTTGAAAGTCATTAATCCTCATACAATCTCATCTGCATAGCATTCTACCCAAACCCAAACACAAAAAAATAGAAAATTCCAAAACCAAAAAAAAAAAATAGAAAATCCCAAAACCCAAAAAGAGTAGAGTACAGTCCTCACCATTGCGCCTCCTCGGGCTCAACGTACGCAGAGACAACTTCCCTTCCGCAGCATAATCCGCACTCGGGCTCAACAAGCCATGTCCGACCACGAAGAAGAAACTCATCACTTCCCTGCTCTCGAAATAGCCGAAGCGCAACCTCCAGCGCAACAGCCCGTTGACAATACGCCAATCATACAAGAATTGGCACAAGGAATGAGAGCAATGCAAGAAATGCTCTTGCAATTCATGCAAGCACAGGCCACCGCAGCAGCCAACAATCAAGTTGGCCCAGTTTAGCAATCTCAGCAACCATGCCGGGTCCTCCCGGCCTCCAGTTCAAATCAAGCACAACCATCGGAGTCTGCCCAAGACTACCGACAGCAGCCATCTCAGCCCTTCGCTGTGGGGCATCCTTCTCAATATCTTCCTGCGACGACAAGGCCATCTCAGAGCACCTCCGTTGCCGGAACATCCAGTCAGCTTCCAGTCAATCTTGCAAACAACAATCTCAGTAGATCTCAGCATGTCCCCGCCGATGGGACACCTTTTCAATTCCAGCACATCCCCGCCGATGGGATTTCAATTCAATTTCCAGCAACAGGGACAGCACTGGCGAATGCCCACAATGGGGGTCAGTGTCAAGCCCACATCAATCAGCGGACAGTGGCGAATACCGAACAAGGGGGTCACTTCCCAGCATCTCAGCCTCCTGCAAACAGGAGCACTTTTCAATTCCAGCACATCCCCGCCGATGGGATTCCAGTTAATTTCCAGCAATCTTCAATTCAGCAAAATCCAGTTAATTTTCAGCAATCTTCAATTCAGCAAAATCCAGTCAATTTCCAGCAAGTTCCAGTTCAACCTTCAGTACAGTCTCCAGTTCAGTTACCATCATTTCAAGCACAAGTTCATCAGAATCCAGTTCAGTCATCAAATCAATTTCAGCAACCCGCGGTTGCTTTTCAGCAAGCCCATAGGGTCGAAGACATCGACCACTATGCCGAAGAAGAACGTGCCTTACTCCAGGAGGCACCAGTCGCTCGAACAGATCACTCAGGACTGGACGAGTTGCGGGAGCAGTTCCAGATCTTGCAAAATCAGCTTCAGCGACAACAAGGAATCGACTTACCTTCGACCAAGTTCAGAGACTTGTGTCCTTTCCCAGATGCTCAAGGTACCTCAAAACTTTGAGGTTCCAAAGTTCAAAAGATACGACGGCAGCGGTTGTCCCACAGCACATCTCAAGGCCTTCTGTGGAGAGCTGAGTGCAATCTCAGGAAACGAAGGGGCCCTCATTCGATTGTTCCAAAAATCTCTGAAGGGCGATGCCCTAGATTGGTACACTTCATTGGACTGCCACCGCATCAGAACATGGGAACAGCTCTCCCAGGCTTTCGTCGACAGATTCGCATATAATCTCAACATGGCACCCAGAAGAGCCGACCTTGCAGCACTCAGGCAAAGGAGTGATGAAACACTATCAGCTTATGTGGGACGTTGGCGAGCTATGGCAGCCAGAATGCGGACACCCATCGACGATGAAGAACAAATCTCCATGATTGTTCATTCAACATACCCAGGCATATCCGGGTATCTCATCTCGCATCCATATGCGAATTTCTCACAATTGATCCGTGCTGGAGAGCAAGTTGAAGCAGGAATCCGGGCCGGGACGATCTCCCCATGGCCTCATCAAGCCACTCCAGTCAAGAGGAACAGAGTGGAAGGAAGACCTATCGGGCACGGGAATGGAAACCGCAATGGTTCTCCTCCCCGCCCAACAGAGGTAAACAACATCAACACCGCTGCTCAAGGAAATCAACGTGCTCCCCCACAGGGACGTCAACAGTATCAGCAGAATCAAGTTCAGCATCAGCCTCAGCGATATCAGCCACAACCGAATCCTCAGCCACAGCCACCTCGACAACAGCAGCAGTTCAGGGGAAATGGCCAATACTCATACCAGAACAGGCAGAATTACAGGGAGTTCAGGAAGTTCACTCCACTCAGTCAACCACTTAGTCAAATCATGACTACGCTGGTACAAAAGCAGTTACTCACTCTGATGACACCTAGGCCTCCGCCTCATCCTCTGCCTCCAAATTACCGAGAAAATGAGTACTGTGCCTACCATCAAGGACGTGGCCACGCCACTGATCGATGCTATACTTTGAAAAATGCCATACAAGACCTGATTGATGACCGCAAGATCGTCATCTCGGTCCCTGGAACTTCTCCAGCAGCTTCCACCAACATCCTTCAGAATCCTCTGCCTCAGCATCCAACGGACCCCAGTTCGTCTCGTGGCCCTGCCGTCAATAGTATAGAAGAAGGGGACCATATCGATCGCTTCTTCTCCCCTATTCAGTCCATTCATACCTACACCTATGAGCCAACAAATCCTCCTCCAGTCTTGCAAGGGGCAAGTCCCTTTCTTCCTTCAATCTCCGAGCCAGTAGTGCTTGAAGGAGCACCTCCATATGATATACCAGTTGTTCAAGGGGCACCTTACAACCATTCAAGCTGGGAACCAGTCGTCCTGGAAGGAGCACAATCATACATTGAGCCCACATACGAACCTGTCATCTTGCAAGGGGCAACTCCAGAACAATCCAATCCGCAATGGAAGGATTATACTCATCAGCAGCAAGAGCCCGTTGTCTTGGAAGGATCTCTTCCAGTCAAGCCTGTCATATTGCAAGGGGCAAGTCCCGGAGGCATATCAATCACGCTACGGCAGCTCGGACGAACAGAGAAACCTCCTGCCATATCAAGAGGACCAGTATTCATTCCATGGGAGCCTCCTGCCCCAGGAACAGTCAAGCCAGGACCACGACCTTATGTGGTCTATGAAGACAAGCCTCGATACTACCCCTTCAGCACAGGCAACAATGTAGTCCTCAAGGCAAAAGCTCCATACGAGGAAGATCTGGTACCCACAACAGCACCGTTGCAAGAACCAGTGGTCCTAGAAGGCAAAAGGGAGGAAAACTACAAAGAGGTTCCATGGCACTATCCAGAATGTGCGGAAGTGGGGAACATGAATCCCAATGGGCGTTGCATCCGAAGAGATAATCAAAACTAGAGGAGATACCAAAGGCGCTCTCTCAGGCCTCGGCAACAAAAATGAAGCCGCATACGATGTAGCAACTCAGCTCAAGTCAATCCCTGCACAAATCTCAGTATGGGAGCTACTCTGCACATCTCGCATACACCGAGAGATGTTTGCCAAGACCTTGAATGATGCTCATGTCTCCTCCGATACGGCACCAGAAATGATAGCTTTGATGATTGGACAACTCCTGGCTCCACGTGCCATCACCTTCACCGATAATGAGTTGCCACCAGAAGGACGAGATCATGGGCGATCCCTCAACATAGCCTTACGATACAAAGACCTCTGTGTTCCGCTGGTCCTTATCGATAATGGCTCAAGCTTAAATGTCTGCCCACTCAAGACTGCGGAACGCTTGGGAATCAGTCCTTCTTCATTCCGACCCAGCACCATATGTGTCAGAGCATTCGACAACACCCGCCGATCAGTGGAAAGGGAAGTCGACATAGAGGTACAGATAGGCCCGGAAGTCTCCACCATCACATTCCAAATCCTTGGATATATCAGCCTCTTTCAACATGTTGCTCGGACGGACCGTGGCTGCACAAGGTTGGAGCTGTGCCATCAACCCTGCATCAACGAGTGAAGTATATCTGTGGAAATCAAGTGATCTCTATCCATGCAGAGAAGGAGCTCATCATTCCTTCCAATGCTACTGCCACTGAACCAGACATCCCGGTCATCGATATCCAGCACTCTGAAGAAGACATCCCGTTTCACAGTTTCGAATTCGAGACTGTGAACTCTATCGCCAATCCAGAACCGATAAGGGTGGACCGTGTCTTTTCACCGGCAGAGCGTCTGAGCCTCAAATACCGAATGAAGAATCACTTCAAGTCCAGAAAGGTATCGCTAGTATATAACCAACGCAAGTGGGGACTCGGATACAGGGCAACCTTCATGGACAAGAGAAGGAAGAAATTTCGGTGCTCACCCATCCAATTCGTCAAGCCAGGAGAACCTTGCAAAGATCCAGGAGGGAATCAACCGACTGCACTACACAAAGGCCTCCCGATGAGCCTAGTTTGGGCTACGTGGCCCCCCATTCGATGGGATCAGATTCTCGAACCCTCTAAGCCTCCAGAAGAAGGAGGAAATGATGAAGACGAAGAAGGAAGACAAATACAGTAGCTTCAGGACCAGGTTACTCTGACACCTGCTCCCAACCAGGGGCACAACCTGCCCACTTCAAACAGCCAGGGGCACAACCTGCCCACTTCAATCAGCAAGGGGCACGACTCGCCCATCTCATCACCAATTAGCAAGGGGCACGACTTGCCCATCTCTGCAAAGTCAACATCATCAATCATCAGCCAGGGGCAGAAGCAGCCCATCCATTGGACCAAGAAAGGGAAGTGGCCAGCCCTAGATTGGTCTGATGTCCAGGTTCCAAACTTGTGTCTAGCTGTGGAACCAGACGAACTGCAATGCGAGGTAAGTGATCCGGGAGGGACTGAGTACGACTCAGATCTCGAACCCGACCAGCAAGAAGTCATGGTCATTGGGCCAGACCATGATTCTTCACCCAAATCATCAACCCCCACCTCTTCAGGGGAGGAAGTGTGGGGTCCTGAATGGTCATCCGTTCCCCTCACTTTTGAATCAGCCAAAGAGCCATCTGAGGGCTCTGGCTTCCAAAAAAAAACGCCTGTTTAAGCAGCGACCGGAACTTTGGAACAAGTTGGGCTCAATCATGGTCTGCAATGCCCGCTTGTTCAAAGTCCCGTGAATTTCGAAAAGCCAAAAAAATCAAAAACTTTCAAAAACCAAAAACATCTAGCATCTCAATTTCAGAAAAATCTCAAAAATCAAAAAATATTTCTTTCCCTGCATTCAATAGTGTGCCAAGTTCGTCTAAAGAGTCGCATGAGTTTGAAGTCGAATCATATGATTTCGACATCGAATTAGACTTCGAGCTCATGGGTCTGGACGAAGCTCGGGACGAGGAAGATGATGATCCAGCTCCCGAACTAGAGGATCTCCTCAAAAAGTTCGAATCTAAAGCCAATGTTGTAGCCGATGATTTCGAGATAGTAAACTTGGGGACGCCTGAGATCCCTAGGGAAGTACGCATTGGAAAATCGTTGCCACCTGAGATGAAACAGAAAATGATAGAGTTCCTAGCTCCAAGATTGTCCAACTTCGCGTTCTCATATGAAGACATGCCGGGGCTCGATGAAGAGCTCGTTGTACACCATCTGCCAACCAAGGCAGATATGAAGCCAGTGAAGCAAAAACTCCGAAGAATGAAGCCAGAATGGGCTCTGAAAGTCCGAGATGAAGTCATCAAGCAGTACAACGCGGGATTCTTGGTAGTCTCCAACTACCCTGAATGGCTCGCTAACATCGTACCAGTACCGAAGAAGGACGGCAAGGTTCGAATGTGCATCGACTTCCGAGATCTCAACAAAGCCAGTCCAAAAGATGACTTCCCTTTGCCACATATCGACACTCTAGTCGACAACACTGCAGGATACAAGATCTTCTCATTCATGGACGGGTTCTCAGGTTACAATCAGATCAAGATGGCCGTCGAAGATCGCGAGAAGACATCGTTCATCACTCCCTGGGGAACCTTCTGTTACAGGGTAATGCCGTTCGGTCTGAAGAACGCAGGAGCAACATATCAGCGAGCAATGACAGCACTATTCCACGACATGATGAACAAAGAGCTCGAAGTATATGTGGACGACATGATCGTCAAATCTCGCACAATTGAAGGACACTTTGAAGATCTGAAGAAGTTATTCAACAGATTAGAAAAGTACAAGCTTCGCCTCAACCCTCAGAAATGTGTCTTCGGTGCAATGGGAGGTAAGCTCCTCGGCTTTATGGTGAGCGAGGATGGCATCAGGGTCGACGAGACCAAAACCAGAGCAATCATCGAGATGCCCCCTCCTAGAACAGAGAAAGAAATTCGTGGCTTCCTCGGCAGAATTCAATACATCAGTCGCTTCATCGCACAGCTCACACCTATCTGTGAGCCCATATTCAAGCTCCTTCGGAAGAACGTCCCAAAAGAATGGAATGATGATTGCCAAGTCGCCTTCGACCGCATCAAGAAGTATCTCATGAATCCTCCAGTCCTAGTGCCGCCCACTCCTGGACGACCACTATTGTTATACATCTCGGTAGCAGCAGAAGCCATTGGCTGTGTCCTCGGCCAACACGACGAAACCGGGAAGAAAGAACAAGCAATATACTATTTGAGTCGAAAGTTCACCGACTACGAGACCAGGTATTCCCCGATCGAGAAGACTTGCCTCGCCCTAGTCTGGGCAACTCAGCGACTCCGTCAATACATGATTGCATTCCCTATTCTCCTTCTCGCTCACATGGATCCGCTCAAGTACCTGTTCGAGAAGCCGGCACTCACTGGAAGGATAGCTAAATGGCAGCTACTCTTGTCTGAGTTCGACATCACCTATGTCACTCAAAAGGCAATCAAGGGACAGGCCCTCGCCGATCATCTTGCGGCTCACTCTCTCCTGGACTATCAGCCGCTCAAGACATTCTTCCCTGATGAAGATCTCTTGCTCATTGAAGAGGAAGAAAAGAAGAAAAAAGATGAATGGACGTTATTCTTCGACGGCGCAGCAAATTCTAAAGGGAGTGGTATTGGAGCAATCCTCTACTCTCCAGATGATGTCCCTATTCCTATCTCGAGGCGCATCGCATTCGAGTGCACCAACAACATGGCAGAGTACGAAGCATGCATCGCTGGCTTAAGGGAAGCCATAATCTTGGGCGTCAAGAAGCTACGAGTATTTGGAGACTCACAGCTTATCATCAATCAGACCAATGGCGAATGGAAGACCAAAGACGAGAAGTTGATACCATATCATGTGTATCTTGACAATCTGATCGAAGAATTCAAGGAAATCACCTTCTCATACATGCCCAGAGCCAAGAACCAGTTTGCAGATGCTCTCGCCACGCTCGCATCAATGCTCGAGATCCCAAAAGGAGCTTCAGAATGGGAGCTCACAGTCGAAATTCAAGAAGAACCTGCTTTTTGCCTGCAAATAGAAGAAGCCGAAGCTGTCCCTGACAAACCCTGGTATGCCGACATCAAGCAATATCTCGAAACCCAGGAGTATCCAGAATCAGCAACAGCAACAGATCGCCGAACCATCCAACGTTTGGCCGGCCAGTTCACCATCAGTGGCGAAGTTCTCTACAAGCGATCCTATAATCACATCCTCCTCCGATGCGTCGATGAAACAGAAGCTGCAAAGATCATGAAAGAAATACACGAAGGAATCTGTGGCCCACACATGAATGGGCACATGATGGCAAAGAAGATTCTACGACTCGGCTACTACTGGCTCACCATGGAGACAGACTGTTGCCAGCACGTCAGAAAATGCTTCAAGTGTCAGGAGCATGCGAATCAAATCCATGCCCCATCATCAGAGTTATACAACCTGACCACCCCCTGGCCCTTCTCCATGTGGGGACTCGACATCATCGGCAAGATCAGTCCCAAAGCATCAAATGGTCACGAGTACATACTTGTGGCAGTCGACTACTTCACCAAGTGGGTAGAGGCAGCCTCCTACACCACGATTGCAGCATCTCAAGTGATCAAATTCATGAAGAACAACATCATATGCCGGTATGGAATCCCTAATGCTATCATCACAGATAATGGGACCCCGTTCGTCAACAAGAAGATGGATGACTTCCTCAGCAAGTTCAAGATCCAACGTCATCGATCAAGCCCCTACCGTCCCCAGATGAATGGTGGGGTAGAAGCCGCAAACAAGACAATCGTCAGGATACTCGAGAAGATGGTCGTGACCTATCGAGATTGGTCAGATATGCTCCCATATGCACTTTGGGCCTATCGAACGTCTGTACGGTCTGCTACGGGCGTTACTCCTTTCGAGCTTACTTACGGAATGGAAGCAGTCCTACCAGTCGAGGTGGAAATACCATCACTACGAGTGTTACTCGAAAGCGGAATTGAAGAAGGAGAATGGCAACGGGCCAGATTCGATCAGTTGCAGCTAGCAGATGAAAAGCGCATGCGTGCACTAAGTCATTCACAATGTTATCAGAAAAGGATCGCTCGGGCTTACAACAAGAGAGTCCGGAAAAGAAGTTTCAAGGTAGGCGACATGGTCATGAAGAAGATTCTACCGTCGCACCTTCCAGATCCCAGAGGAAAGTTCAAACCCTCGTGGGACGGGCCACTGATCGTCAGAGAAGTACTTCCCGGAGGCGCCCTCAGACTCACCAGCATGAGAGGGGTGGATCTTCCTGAGCCAACCAACGCCGACAACGTGAAAATCTTTCACGGGTAAGTCATTCTGACCTTATCAAGAGTTACTTTAATAGAGCTGAAGTCAAGGGGTCAAAGCTAAGATCTCTGAGAAATCATTCCCGTCCACCAACAAGTGTTTCAAAAAAAAAAGGATTCAAAAAGAAAAGACAAAAAAAAAAGAGAAAAAGAATGCAAAAGAAAAAGAAAAAGAAAAAGAAAAGAAAAGAAGAAAAGAGAAAGAAAAAGGGAAGCCAAAGCAAGGCACCCAAGAAAAAATCAACCCAAGAAGAAACACAGTCATCCATCCATCCATCTCAGAGGGGTCTTTAGCAAAGACCGACAGCTCTATTATCGTAACTCAGGATAAGGGCTGAAGGACTGCCATCGGCCGGCAACGACGGATTCCCGACCTCTAGCCGCCGCAGTTATCCAGAGATCCAGAAAGAAAAAAAAAAAAAAGAAAGAAAAAAGAAAATGTGTGCCTAAACAAAGAGGGCGGAGTGAAAACCCGAAAGGGCGCTCCGAGTAAAAACAGTGGGCATACAGCGGACTTGGTGAAAACCTGAAAGGGCGCCAAGGGTAAAAACAGCACAGCTGCCAAGGGGCAGGCAAGACCAAATACCCGGGACGTGGTGAAAACCTGAAAGGGCGCCACGGGC
This sequence comes from Liriodendron chinense, assembly GCA_003013855.2. Classification (NCBI taxonomy): domain Eukaryota; kingdom Viridiplantae; phylum Streptophyta; class Magnoliopsida; order Magnoliales; family Magnoliaceae; genus Liriodendron; species Liriodendron chinense. The sequence continues at coordinate 10,775 of ML058554.1, forward strand.
AAAAATGACGGGAAAAAGCCGGCTGTGGTGAAAACTCGAAAGAGCACTACAGGCAAAAATGGCTCAAAATGAAAAAAAAAGAAAAAAAAAAGAGAAAAGAAAAAATAAAAGTGCAGGTACCAAGAAAGCAGACAGTCCAGATCAGTTCAAGCAGGTTACAGTTCAAGAACAAGAAGAAGTAGCAGTCAGGAGCGAAGAACTCTACAAACTCTGACAATCTCAGGAAGCAAGAGTTTCCAGTTGCCTACATCTCTAGGGAACCAAAGGATCAAGCAAGTCAAATCTCGAGACATCGGTCAAATCATTGACCGAGCCCCAGTTCTGATTCCTATATCCCGACACAAAATCCAGACACACTCACAAGACAACTCATGGCACAGTAGATTTTCAAACAGTTTTCTCTTTTTTAATTAAATGCATCATATTTCTTTACATATACATATCATCTTTTTCAAAAAATACAAAAAAATGCATCATCATCAATCATATATGCAAAAAAGAATGTGCAGGTGGCCAACACAATCAATCTCTACCCTCCTCCTCGGCCACATCAGGTGAGTCCTCTGATTCATAAAAAGATAGTCTCGCTCTCAACCTGCTCACCTCCATACGCAGGTAATGCACCTCATCGCGCTCAAGGGTACGGATCGCTGTCTCCTCATCAGACAACCTCCGATCGGCAGCCAATCTCCTCGACATCATCTCGCAATGATACCGAAGTGCAGAGATCTCAGACAGCAGATGGCCATGAGTGGCCAAAAGGAAGCCAGGATCGACAAAAGGGCGCTCCTCAAAAGGTTCATATGAACCAGATGAAGAGCCAGCATCTCCAAGAATATCCTGCTCATCCTCATCAGCAGTCTGGTGCCAACAAGGGATACGTCGATACAAAGACTGCTCAGCAACCCAGTACTGATATGGGGCGGTCGCCATCGGAAAAGTCCGCAGCTCAAATCCCAACAAATCAGCTGTCAAATAACTCGCCCAAGAACAATCAATCCGGGTCCTGAAGTCAGAGATCTAGAGGGGAAGTGCTCGACGCCCGATACCCGTGAAAGCGAAAATGAGGAACATCCTGCTCATACCCAAACTGCCGCAGGAACCGGATGGGATGGTAAGAGAAGTAGGATCGAAAGCCTACCAACATCAGAGGATGGCGGTGTGCATCGCAAAGCACTGGAGGAAGTGAAAGCCAAGATGACTCCCAACGAACGTTCCAGTCACGAAGTTCAGCGAACATCCTGCGATACAAGGGCTCGCTCATCCTAGCCTGTATGCGGAAGGAACTCGATGATATAACGCATAATGTCAGAGCTAGGGATGCCAGGAAGAGGTACAGGAACGGTCAGAGAAAGACGCTCCCATAGCCATACCTGATCACAGAAAGTAAAAGAAGTTCAGCTAGAGCAAAATAATTCCTAGCAAAGCAAGAAGAAAAAAGGTGCAGAAAAGATACCTGAAGGAAAGCACAACAGCCGCGAAGGACACGAGTGCGGCCCAGGGCACAGTCGGTCAGCCCATCAAATAGCTCGGCCAAGATGAGAGAAATGATCCCCTGCCGACGGACAGCTCGGCTCATCACCTCAAAAAGCAAAGGAGTCTGGGACCTGCGCCATCCCGAGAACAGCACCTCAGCAATCAAACAGAACATCAGTGCGTTCCGAGCAAAGGTGGAACCAGCCGTACTCTGAGGACCCGAAAAAAGATCATACAGCAAGTCCAAAGAGAACACTACAGCATCCTGGCCACTAGCTGCAGGTCGAACAAGATAAGGGATCCCAAACCAGTTCTGCGGTGTAGCAGTCTTCGGCGATGTCTTCGGCGAAAAGTACTGAGTATAATCCAAGGGTAAGCCTGTCAAGCGTGCAAGCTCCTCCAAAGAAGGCCCCATCTCCATATCATTGAACGCAAACAAGTTCAACGAAGGGACCCAGTCAATCAAGGCAGCTCCGAGCATCCTCCAGTCAATGTCAACTCTAGCCATATGAATCAGACTGCCAAAGCCATAAGACTCCAAATCTCGAATCTCATAAGCTGACAAGCTGTCAAGCCAAGCAAGCAGTCGTGGCGAGCAAGAAGAACGAGGAAGCAGCTGACAAGTCCTCACCGGTATCCCCTCCAGCACAAAAGGCCCAGAAATCGAGGACAACTCATCGAAGATCGGAAGGTCAACAGGCGAAGGAGAAGGAAAAGCTGGAACCTCTGCAGACTCGACAGCCCCTGACCTGTCCCCAGTAACGGCTATGTCTGATATAGCCGCATCACTGTCGGAAACTGTCACAACCTCAGCCGCATGAGAAGACTCGCCCACCTCGTGAACAGAGTGCGCAAAGGGCCGATGACCAAAGGAAGGACAATGCTCTCCATCAAAAGGACTATCAGTGAAGATCACACCGCACATCGTGACATCCTGGCTAATCTGACCGTCAAAGAATACATCTGAACCATCCAAAAGGGTCTCGGTTACCCCGATCGAAGAATCAACTGCCAGATCCGGACCTGCGGCCCTCTCCAGTAGGAGATCATGAATCCAATCATCATCCTGACCGATCAAAGGGATCATCGAGGCATCCACACCGTCCATCATCAGGGGGACATCATCAATGATCACATCAAGTCCACCCAAGCAAGTATACCGCACATCTCGGCCCTCATCCAGAGCATCCAAACCGTCAAAGGTACCATCTGAGCCATCCATACCATCCAGACATGAGATCAGCCCATCTATGTCCCTCATAGTCCCATCATCACCGTCCATCACATCATCCATGGGACCCACACTCAAGGGATGCATAGCCTCACCTATGTCCCATCCCATCATCTCATCCATACCATCCATTCCTCCCATAATGAGGGCCCCATTCAAATCAGAAAATCCAGCCATCCCACCATTAATGGAGCTATTCAAAGCTCCATCAACCACCATCCCAAGCCCCTCATCAATGCTTCCATTCAATGCACCATCTCCACCATCCATTAAAGAAATCTCTCCATCATTAAAGCCTTCAATACTCTCTGAAGTGTGGGACCCACCATGAACAGCCCCCACAGCCCATAAATCCCCACCATCCATTGCCCAAGAAAGGACAAACCAAGATGAAGACAAGATGATGATGAAAGAGGAGACAAAGAGAAGATTCATTGTTGGAATCGAACCTGAACGTACACAGCAGGTGGGGACAGCAGCAACAGGGACCAGAGAATGTCCGAGCACGAGCCAGCCCAGGCCGCTCAAGAGACGAGCTCTGGGCGGCCTGCCCTGGGCCGCCCGTACGGACGCGGTTCCCCTCTCTCCGCGGGATTGGCTCCAGGGCTTTTGGTAGGTGAGGCTGACAGTCCACGTCAGCAGATGGCGCTCCGTGGGCCGCCCAAGGCTCCGGTCCACTCCAGATTTCGACTGAAGATGATCAAGATCATACAAAAGGTGCCCCACTGGTCCAATCATGAAGCAATGTGACCGGAATAGGGCTGATCAAGCCAAAGAGAAGGAAAGGTGATCAAGTGGGGGCCACAAGCAATCCAAGCCATTCAAAGACTAGATCATCACGATCTAAACCATTGAAGAACCTACATGAGCCAGTCAAACAACAAGATCAAAGGTTTGATCATCACAAGAAGGGCCAGAATCCAAGATCTAATCATCAAGTGGGCCCACAAAGCCAAATCAAGCGATCAGAGACGTTCAAGCCATCATCCACACCATGAGAAGCATTCCTAGCCTCACAAATCATCAAAAGAGTGCCCCAAAGTAAAGCTAAGGTCTCAAGTGGGCCCACAGGGCCAAATCCATCAATCTGAACCATTCAAGGGCCAAATCATCAAGATCCAAACCATTGGAAAGCTTACACCAGTCATGGAGTGGCAAGATCAAAAGTCCAATCATCAAAAGAAGGGCTAGAATCCAAGATCTAAACATCAAGTGGGCCCACAAGGCCTAATCAAGCAATCTGAACCGTTCAAGTCATTGTCCATGCAGTTGAGAAATCACAAATCATGAAGGAATGAGTCAAGAATCAAAGCATCCAGACATCACCAAGGAATTTGGGAGAAATCAAAGCCTGTATATTCATCCAAAAGAGCTTGATACAAAAGGGGACAAAAACAAAAGTACAAGGCCATATAAAGCAGAGCCAGCTACAAGTCACCAACATAATCATCATCGCCCCTCCTCGCGTCCCGCTCCCGACGATAAAGATCCATCAAAGGAGCAGTCACTGAACCTCCAGCATACCTGCGACGGCCACCTGGAACGTAAAGCGAAGGAAGCAAAGGCCCCTGGCCAAATAGCAGATACCACTCGTCATAATCACGATCCGGGATCGTGAAACGGAAGCCAGGCTGGCCCACCAGAGCCTCAACTCTCTCATCAGCTGGCATCCGAGCAGCTGGAGGAGGTGCAGAACAGGGGACCCGAGCTACCCCAGTGACTTGCCGAAGCAATCTCTCTCCCAAGTACCATTGGAAGGACTCAGCGTCAGAAAGCATAATACGGAGACATGAAGCATCATATGCCTCCACGCGCTGGGGTGTGTAGTAGAGAGGGAAACTAGCGTACGGCATCCGGGCAAACTGCAGCAGAAGAGGTTACCACGATCAGTTACAAGTACAGTACAAGGACAAAGACAAGCAAGATACTTACGTCCTCAACGGTCAGCCCGTCTATATCAGCACGCCAATTGTCCCCGGGAACTCGGGAGTTCCGCTGACGATTCTGCTGATGCCAGTACATGTGGCGATACTGAGCGGGTTCAATGTCATCTCGCATCCTCGGCGCAAGATGCGGAAAATGGTCATAAAAGCAAGTCTGGATGAAAGTACATTTAATGATCAGAGAGAGAAAGGAGGCAAACGGCTCCAAAGAGGATGAAAGAAGAGGTACCTCAACAACAGGCCAGAAGCCTGTGAAGGACCGGCTATGCCGACAGGTCTTGTCCAGACCTTGAAAGAGACGGGTCAGGATGGCCCCATTCCAGTTATAGGGGTGATGAAGATCCTCGACTAAACGAAGAAATTTAGGATCAACTCTCTCATTCGCATGGCAAAAAAGAAAGGATCCAAAAGCATAAGTGATCATGGCCCGCGCCTTGTGGAGGGCCTCTCGCTCGGTGGTAGGGATGACGGAAGCAAAATTGTTGTAAAACCATCGCATCTTCACTTGATGGCCTTGGAATTCACCCTCAGGAGGGACGTCACCGACAAGCCGCAGCCAATCAGTGGAAGAGAGGGGAGCTAAAGAGCTAACTTGAGGGACAATTGCCCCATGAAATGGGAAACCTATCTGCATATAAATGTCCAAAGGGGTTATTCCCCATTCTCCACAAGGGAGCTGGAAGGTGTGGGTCTCATCCCGCCACCTCTCACAAAGGGCCGCAAGCATCATGCGGTTGGCGTCGTTATTATGGAAGCGTAGGGTGAGGAGGCCAGCAAAAGGAGTACCATCTAGTACTCGCTCAAGCAAGGGCTGTGGCTCCTTCATCCAATTGTCCCAGCGATCCCTGGTACCTCGACCCTTGATGGCAGGAAGAGGTTGATGCTCCATAGCTAGGGAACACATGTGGTCCCCCCGGCGGACAATGAAAGCAGGATCATCCTCGTCAACTACTTGGTGGCCCCTGGTACCATCCGCCATGGAATCCTACAAGCTTGGCAAGGTAAGTCCCTATCCTTTACCCATTAACATCCAAATTCTCATCCAAGAAACCCATGGGATTGGACTCACATTCAAATGCAAAATCTAAAGTCCAACTCCATGTGTCACTTAGGATATGTGTTGGACCCATTGGAAAAAGTAAGGCCTGCCTTAAAGAAGGTGGCATGGCATGCCTCAGGTAAGAAAAGTCCATCATCCAAGGACACATTTTGGACAACAAATGCACTCAAGTGCCATGAAATCAACTAAGGATGAGAGTCCTACTGCACATGAGAAGTTCCTCTTCAAAGTCCACATGTGGCCAAGGATTGACTCACTTTTATGCCAAGGTCATGATTCTCACTTAGGATGTCTCCATCTTTTTACACATATGCATGGACAAGTGGGGAGTAGAAAGGAAACGGGTCTCCAAGAGTAACCCAAATGCCTCATCTCAATGGATTGGAGAGAGCACATAGCCCACTTGAAGAACATGAGGACCCATTCATGGGTTAACCATGGGCAACCTTATGTGCCTCATCTTGATGAAAGTTTTGACCATGAGAATACAACAAGGAGGTCTACCCATAAACATATGAATCAAAGAAGCTAAGGGTAGAAAGTTGATGCACATAGCCCACATGAAGAATCAAGGTTGAAAATGCCCATGAAAAGGCAAGTTTGGGCCACTTATGTGCACCAACTTGTTCACCAAAAAGGGAGACCATTTGAGCACAAAAGAGCATGGCTTGATGAGTCACCCAACCATCATGAAAATGGATAAGAATGTTACACATAGCCCACTTGAATATCAAAATCCAAAATGTCCCAAGGCATGGGACAAAAATGGGCAACTTATGGGTATCATTCTTTCCTACAAATGGAAAGAAAAACCACTCATACTTGAGAATGATGGTGGATGACCCACCAAGCCCCCAAAGAAAAGATCAAGGAGCCATGGTTGTATGGATAGCTCACTTGAGAATCATCCATTTGAGGTTGATAACATCTAAGGGAAACTCTTGAGAACCACAATCCTACCACAAAGAAAACCATTTGAACTTAGTGAGATTGTGGAAACAACTCACTCATGGGACTTGTAGATGGTCAAGTAGCTCAAGTCCTCCATCCATTAAAGAAGAAAGCATGAAAAGAAAAAATCCACATGGACAAAGTGTAGTGGGGCACACATGGTTCAAAGAAGTGCCCAAGTTTCAATGAAGGCCCAAAAGCCCATCCACATGAAAAAATTCTAAGGAGCCCACTACACTTTGTACAAGGAGGTACATCATATGGAAGAGTTGGGCCACTTGTCCATAAAGGCCCAACTAGGAAAACTAGCCCACTTGAGATCCAAAATGAAGAATGGGCTAGCCACCTTGATCCATACACATGTAAAGAAAGATGGGGTCACCCAAAGTGAGCCCCATGAGCCCAAAACTTGAGATGGGCCCTACCATGCCCATGGGCCCAAATCTTGAAAAGAAGAGGGAAAAGAAAGGATAGTTCCAAAGGAAAAATGACAAAGGCAAGAAAGCATGAGGGAGCCCAAAATGAAGCATTGGGCCCATCAAATACACCAAGGGCCATGACTTCACTTTGAGTCCATTTGATACACATGAAAAGAGGCCCAACTCCCATGAAAAAGATAGAGTATTTTGCCATGCACACTTAATGACATGGCAAAATTACTCCTTACATGCACATGGAGGGAGTGTGAAAAAGAAAAAAAATGAGGAAGTGGAGAGCTTGCAATGTCCTTCTCCATGCACCACCTTTGAAAGACTTGAGATCTAAGAAAAGATCAAGAATGCTTGGGCCCACCTTCACACCCCTTTGAATAGCTACATGAAAAAGGAAAAGGATCATGAGAAGAGACAATGAAGATGGAAAAGGACAAGAAAGAGAAAGGAAGTGGTCCATACCTTTACCACTCACCAAAGAAGGACCACCTTGCTGTCCCAAGATTTCTCTAAGGCCCACCACTTGAAAAGAGCAAAGGATCACCAAAGAAGAGAGAGGAAACTTGAAGAAAGAAAGAGTATGAGAGAGAGAAGAGAGAGATTGCACGTTTGAGGGGGGGAGGGTGCCCCATGTTATATAGAAAAGGGGAAGGCACCCTTTTACCCAGCCCCCTGAAGAGACCAGGAGGCAGAGACCGGGCGGGCGGCCCATGGGAGGCCGTCCTAGCCTCCACCTACTTGAAACGACCTCCCTCTCCCTCTCCTTGGGAAGAACTCCTCCTTGGGAAGGGTGGTTGCAAGTGAATCTTGTACCTCCATGTAAGAATGAAGTGATGGAAGAGAATGGTGAGAAAAAAGAGAAAATCTCACCAAAATCTCATCTCATGAGAAATGGGTGAGAAATTGGGTGGATGATGTGGAAAAGTTCCATGGAATTTCCAAGAAAAAGAAAGGAAAATTTGACTTGGTCAAACAATGATCTCAACCATCCAAAGGCATGACCAGATGATCCAAACCATTCCAAGAGGAATCCCAAGAATCTCCGCCCTTGATTACTGTTCACATGTACAGTTTTGGTCCGAAGACCTTAAACTACGTCGGGACCAAGGTCCCGAGGGATTGTCAATAAAACCGGCATCAGTCTTCTTCAAGATCTGGTGGCTCCGGATATTTTCAGAAAATCAAAAAAATATATACATCACTTGTACAGTTTCTGGTCCGAAGACCTTAAACTACGTCGGGATCAAGATCCCGAGGGATTTTTAATAAAAATGGGTATCGATCTCGACCATCAAAATCAGAATCGATGACCCAGATTTTTTCCAAAAAAAGAAAAAAAAAAAATGTCTTTCCTCTTTTAAAGTTTTGGGTCCGAAGACCTTAAACTACGTCGGGATCAACGTCCCGAGAGATTCTTAATAAAAACCAACATCGATCCCAGCCTTTCAGGCCAAGATCTGATGATCTGGATCATTTCGAAAAAAAAAAAAATGTGTTTGCCCCCTCTTGTACTAAGTTCTGGGTCCGAAGACCTTAAACTACGTCGGGATCGACATCCCGAGAGATTTTCAATAAAAGCCGGCGTCGGTCTTGTTTGCTCAAGATCAATGACTCCGGACATTTTCAAAAAAAAAATCATAAAAATATATTACCAGCCCCGCTTTTAAAGTTTTGGTCCGAAGACCTTAAACTACGTCGGGATTGACATCCCGAGAGATTTTCAATAAAAACCGGCATCAGTCTGGATTGTCCATCCGCTGACACCGGACATTTTTCCAAAAACAAAAAAAAACATGTTTGCCCCTCTTTTGTACAGTTTCATGGTCCGAAGACCTTAAACTACACTGGGATTAATTTCTCGGGGGACCTTTCTCGCTTTCAACTAAAAACCGGCATCGGCCTCGACCGTTGGGATCATGGTTCGATAACCCGGATCATCTCAAAAATACCAAAAATATCTTAAAGCTTTCCATAAAAACCAGTGTCAATCTCGATTACTCGAGTTGAAGTCTGGAACTTTTTCAAAACAAAAAATATATATACAATATAAAACAAAAAAAAGTTTTCATCACCAGTTTTGATCCACCAATTTATCCCCAGTGGTCCGAAGACCTAAAACTACACTGGGATTAACTTCTCGGGGGCTTTCTTTCCTAACCTGTTCCAGGCATGGCTGACACTTGATCGTACGGGTGTCTGGAATCTTTTAAACAGGTAAAGGCTGAGGCGGGCAGAACTCCGCAATCCTGTTCGTGTTGAACGCACCGTGATAGACAACCTTGAGTTGGAAGTCGCTGTTGAAGCTGACGGATGTTCCCTGTTCCTAGAACTCATGAAGGGGATTAAGGCTGTTGGGAGGTGAAGCTCACCCTCACGGAATTGTGAGCAACGTAAGACCCCAAACTGGATTGACTAAGGGAAATGTGAGGATGTGGCTCATTTTGTGGCCGAAGGAGTCCGTCGGACGATACGTGGTCTATGTGCATTGCACATGAGGAACAGGCAACTTTGTGGGTGTGTTGACTGAAAACCCTCAAAATCCCCTCATCCGAAGATGTAAAACTACGGCACTTAACTGTGTGAGACTCGTCTTGCTCGCTGACGTAAAATGGATCGGGTGCCTTACCAGCAGTAGAAGCTGGAAGTGGATGGAAATTCCATATCTTTTCCCTGCATTTCAGAAAAATCACAAAATACAAAAACATTGCAAAATCATCTCTTCAAAAATCACAAAAATATTTCCATCAAATATCTGCAAAAATCACAAAAAATATTTCCCTTGCTTTCAAATCGAATATTTCAAAAATGACAAAAAATATTTCCTGTGCTTTCAATAACCAATCTCTATCCTGATCGCTCAGGTAAAGATTCGGACCACATATCTACAAAAAAAAATCACAAAAATTAGCATCCCCAGCACTACAATTCAGGAGTCTTGAACTCCGCTCACTTCACAGTATGGGATGACGGATCCAATCGCCCGCAAATTGGAATCTTGACCAAAACGGGCAACCAAACACCATCTCAATCACATGTATGCCCAGAAGAACATCTTGAAGTCGAATGATATCCTCGTACATTCTCATTAGCAAAGAAACAGCATCTTGGGACGATGGACCAGATCGACCACGGGTCGGGATCTTGACCAATCCGCTGTCCAAATCTCCGTATCAAAAAGAAAAATCCCCAAGGGAAGCACAACCCAACAAGCAATAAGCTCAAAGTTCTCTACACCCATAGCAAAAGCAAAATCATCAAACTGAAAGAGAATGAGCCAAAGCCATGCATTCATCATGCATCTCCATGCATCAGCATCCATCGCATCAATCATCATGTTTACCTGCTTTCAAAATAAAAGTCGGTTAGCTAAAGACCCCACAGGCATCCCTAGTGGAGGCACATGCGAACCAGATTTTCATTTCAAAAAGACAAAAAAATATTTCTATTTGCAAATAAAAACCCCACGGAGTATCACTCCCCAGAGTGGGTATCTTTTCAAAAATCCAAAAATATTTTCCCAGTAGAGCGTTCTGCCTCCAAAACACCAGGAGATCTTCCATATCTCTGGGTAGGAGCCAACGCAAAAATCAAATAAGATCCGATGTCTCGCGGTTTCCCCGGAGACCATCGGATCCAATGCACTCAAAGTACGGTCGAACTGAACTCCAGTGTCAGTGCGGTCGTACCACATGCCAAGATACAAAAAGATGAAAGTCGAAAGGCTCGGTCACAGAAACCATTTGAACAGGTGGAAACGATGAATTGTAACCCAAGTATCCAAATCAGCAGATTGGGTGGAAAGAGTTCACCCGCACATACCTAGGCGTGGATGCCTGAAGTACCTTGACTGAGTCCAAGTCGGCGTAGTAGAATCCCGTAAGACTATCGGACGCAGGGCGTCTAACCACTTTGACAGTCAAGCGAAACAAGTACTCCTGGAGTGATCTGGGAAAACATCAAACATCACACAATCAGTCTCAGGGTCAGCATCCTCGTAAGACTAACGGACGCAGAGGCTCTGCTGTACCTTTCCGATGTTAGTACCGATCGGGAATGGAAGGGTTGCGATTGGGTACCCAGGTTGCAGCAAACTGCAGGGACAATCGCAACGTTTTCTCCAAACTCTCGCGGTATGTGCGAGTTATCAATTTCCAGACAATCAACTGACTCAGATACAAAGGACAACAAAGATTCCAAACCACAATCAAGGAAAGAATGAATTGCAAACCAAGCATCAAAACCAGCAGATCGGGTGGAAAAGCCCACCCGCACATACCTAGGCGTGGATGCCTGAAGTACCTTGACTGAGTCCAAGTCGGCGTAGTAGAATCCCGTAAGACTATCGGACGCAGGGCGTCTAACCACTTTGACAGTCAAGCGAAACAAGTACTCCTGGAGTGATCTGGGAAAACATCAAACATACAATCAATCACAGGGTCAGTAACCTCGTAAGACTGTCGACGCAGAGGCTCTGCTGTACCTTTCCGATGTTAGTACCGGTCGGGAATGGAAGGGTTGCGATTGGGTACCCAGGTTGCAGCAAACTGCAGGGACAATCGCAACGTTTTCTCCAAACTCTCGCGGTATGTGCAAGTGAGCGATCTCCAAACAATCAACTGGCACAGATGCAAAAGCAAGCAAAGATTTCAGACCATGATCCATGAATGACCGGGTCAGAAGTGGGGTGTCCACTCGCTTTGGCATTCGGTTGCATGCAACCTCTGCCAAAGAGGGGCATCTGTAGACACCCCACCTTCGGCTACACTGTTGGTAGAGATAGCTGGTTGAACGGAGGACCATACCCCCCAAATCCCAAGTCCAAACTCAGCCAAACTCACCCTTGTAAGCCCCATTCCATAGCCCAGTTCAGGCCTGAACCCAGTCAACCCAGTCCTAAACACCACCCAGAAAAACCCCCCATAAAAAAAGGCCAGTCAAAAAATCCCAAAAAAGTCAAACTCACTGAGTCAACCCGCTGAGTTAACCCGCTGAGCCAACCCGTCGAGTCAACCCGTCGAGTCAAAACACCGAGTCAACCCGTCGAGTCAACCCGTCGAGTCAAACCACCGAGTCGACCCGCTGAGTCAACTCACTGAGTCGACCAGCGAGTCCAACAGCAGCCCCGAGGGAACGGCCGTACTCGCTGGAAACCGAGGAGCGGCCGTACGGGCGGCCCATGGCAGGCCGCCCGGACAAAATTACGCAATCTGCCACTCTCCGCTGCTATAAATACCCCCCTCCCCTTCTCATTTCAACAATCTATTCAAATCAATTCGAAGCTCTTCGAGTCCAGAGAGAGTCCATCCTTTCGAGTGCCCTTGGCCCATTTTCCCACCAAGGAGAGCCCGAGTGAGGAGAGTCTAACCCTGGTCCAGCCCAGCCTGACCACTGGTCCAAGCCTCTCAAGCCATCTAAGTCCTAATCCAGCCACTCGAAGCCAATCCTTGCGACACCTCCGTCCACCCAGCTACTCTTTTTCCAGCATCATCTCATTCGCATCTAGCATAAGTGCAACATTTACTTTTCTTCCAACCCCCCTGCTTCACTACAAGCACCTTGATTACTCAAACACACATGCATATGTCTTTATATTAAGCACCTGTCAGTTCGAGCGTATGCTCTGGGCTTGCCCGTTGTTGGAACCTGCCCATCAGAAACTCTTACTGTTCAGACCTGCATTCATGCTTCACTAAAAGCACCTTGATTACTCAAGCACACTGCATACGTCTTACATTAAGCACCTGTCAGTTCGAGCGTACGCTCTGGGCTTGCCCGTTGTTGGAACCTGCCCATCAGAAACTCTTACTGTTCAGACCCGCATTCATGCATCATGTCATCCATGAGAATATACGAGGATTAAACTAGACTTTCAAGTATTCGATCGATTCTGTGAAGTAGAGACCGTACTTCGGTACGGGCAGTGTGTGGGGTGCTTAACCTCTTCCCACCCTGTAACCGTGATCCCTTACCTTGAATCTCTGACCGCAGATCAACAGGAGTCATTTTAGAGGAAAGGATCTTCAGATCCCCTTCTCTAACGTTTCTACGGGGTCTAGCCGACTGTAGATTCGAAGTAACTGGCTAGTGGCGACTCTGGTCTTATATAAACTCATTTAAACATATCCAGCTCAATATGACAACCAAACGAAGCCCTCGAGAACGAGGCAAGCCAGTGGCACAAACGGCGATTTCGCACTCACGCACCTCTTCTTCTTCTTCTTCCGAAAGGAAAGGGAGAACGACGTCGTGTGGGAGCGCGGGGAAAATCGGCGAGGGTCCACAGGCTCATGCTCTAAAATGAGTTGAAAAAACGGATGGACAGGGTGGATAAAACGAATACATCACGATGGGCCCACAGAGTCCTGAGCTTCCTTATGCCACACCATGACGTGTGGACGCGGATTAGCTACTGTCGGCTTTAGCTATCTCGTTGCTACTGAAGTGACGTCACCAAGTTCCGTGGATCTTATCATGATGTATGTGTTGTATCCACACCGTTCATCCATTTGCAGAGATAATTTTAGGGCATGAGACAAAGAATGAGGCAGATCCCAAGCTCAAGTGGACCCACCACAGAAAACAGTGGGGATCGAACAGTCACCATTAAAAACTTCTGGGGGCCACAGAAGTTTTCTATGATATCTGTGGTTTCACTTCATCCTTGTCTGAGTGAACATATGAACAGGTTGGATCTTAAATAAACATCATGGTGGGCCTTAGGAAGTTTTCAACGGTGGGTGTCTGTCCCACTGTTTTCCATGGTTGGGTCTACTTGAGCTTTGGATCTGCCTCATTCTTTATATCATACTCTAAAACGATCTCTCCAAATGGATGGATGGTGTGGATACAACACATACATCATAACGGGCCCCACAGAACTTGGTGACGTCACTTCAGTAGCAAGATCGGGTCATAGCTCGTCCGCGTCCATGATATGTATGGAATTTCATGAGAGTTTGACAGAGAGAGTAACAGCGATAGATGAAGACTTCTTCACCTGTACTCTTCTTTCCTCATGTAATTGTCTCCCGCGTACCAGTCGGCAGGCGACCTTATCTACCATCTTAATGTCTGCCTCATGAGGTAGACCCCACGGTTATGTGGAAGTGAAAACTACTCTGAATATTAGGTGAGACACTCCATTTTAACTGTAGGGTCCATGATTCAAGTGGGCCATTGGGAGGAAACAGTTTGGTTGAGGGATGCTACCCTTGGAACAGTGGGAGGATATATGTCCACCCTTGGGCTTTTTTCAGAGACCAAAGTGATGATTATATGAAATCCACTCAAACCATAACAGGGCACATAAAAATTTAGGCCCAAGGACCAAAAATCAGCTCTGTTCATGATTCAACTAGACCACACCAAGGAAAACAGTTTGGAAGGTAAGTGTCATCTTGTACATTATCTCTAATTTTGTGATTCACTTGAATCAGGTTGGAGCTGATTTTTTCTGCAGGGTGAAATCACGATGAAAGTAGTAATTGCTTCGACCGAGCACTTATTGGAGTAATGTAACCAACCAACTTTTCCTAGCACTCATTGCAGTGAGGCACCCTCCACCCTTTATAGTAATGTTAATGTGTGTGTTTTAATGATGTTGTACATTCGATCCATCTTTTCCACTCATTCAAGGACATCTACCCAAAATTAAAGCTTGTCCAGAGCTGTTAGTGGATTCGTAATAAAGAAAACAATTAGATACTAATGTCCACCATTGAAACTTTCTAGGGCCCATAGTGTTGTTTATTTGTCCTCTAACTTGTTAATAAGGTGACATAGACATAGATGAATGGAAAATACAAAATATCAGCTTGAACCAATGCTTCTTGGGTTCTAAGAAGTTTTCAACTATAGGCATTCAATTCCTAATGTATCCTGTGTTGTGAGCCACTTAAGCTTTCTCACACCCTCAAATGAGCTAGAGAAATAGAAGGACAGCGTGGATAAAACATGCACATACATCATGGTGACCCACAGAGTCTTAAGACCCCTGAAAAGGGCGGTGAGTGACTGCTCCAAGCAAAGGGTTGTTCTATGAGGTGGGCCCACCATCATGTATTTTTAAAATCCACTCTAACCATTACAAGTCATACTAAAATTCAAGTCCAGGAAAAAAAAGAAAAAAAAAAAGAGCCGTATTAATGATTTAGGTGAGCCATATTAAGAAAAAACAGTTTTGTTGCATGGTGAGCGTCCCTATGACACTGTTTTCATTCGTGTGGCTCACCCGAATCACAGATAGGCTGATTTTTGGGCCCTAGACCCAACAAGGGCTAAAGCATATGATACAAACTGGTATTTACATAACCTCCATATTTAGCTACGCTAGCTACACCGGGTGTAGCGATGAGCACACCATGATGCATGTGTTGGATCCACACCGTCCACCCATTTGAGGACATCATTTTAGGGCATGGAACAAAAAACGAGGTTCAGAACCTCAAGTGGCCCCCAATAAGGTTTTAGTGGTTGGCGTTCAATCCCCACTATTTTCTTTGCTGGGTCCACTTGAGCTTTTGATCTGCCTCATTTTTTGTGTCATGCCCTAAAATGATCTCAAAAAATGAATGGACGGCGTGGATACAACACATACATCATGGTGGGTGATTGCTACACCCGGTGTAGCTAGCGTAGCTAACTCGTGGGTGTAGCAAAATTTTTCTCTCTTAAATTACCAGCTAAACTATCTTAAATTTGAGTTCTTTTAGCCTGTGTTGCAATCTAGGATCGCCAGCATGTGTCGCCCCACTTCTGGTGATGGTGTAGTGATGGAAGCCATCCACGTTTTGAGCACCACCCAAGACAGGACACGTTAGGAAGCTTATCCTCATGCAATTGATGCAGATGGTTGTATACAGATTAACTCCACAAATAAATGATCAGGATCAGTATTTGAAATATCATCAAGATCATGAACAGTTCCGATCATCAGATCATGTCTGATGTGGTCTCACAAGGCAACAAATGCGGGCGGTCCTAAGTTGCCACAGAATCGCTTTTGTGAGAGAGAGAGAGAGAGAGAGAGAGAGAGAGAGAGAACTTACTCCTGCAATGTTGGACTTAATTTCGCACACACGATCGAGAGATAAGGTAACGGTTGAGATCGAAATCGGCTCAAACTCGACTTGGGGCGTTCCAGACCGGATGACCGTCAGATCGTCTTCCAACAAAGTAGCATGCAGCACGCTTGAAACGAAATCAGAAGCAGTGTACCAACAACCAGCAACAATGGTGGACACTTTGCTGCACATGTGGAGGATCGCCCCTCCTGATGTCTCCGACCCCATCTTAGTTGAATTAGAAGAAGGGAAGGTGAGAGGAAGAGATGGATCGTCGGCTCTCTTAAGGCAAGAAAACAAAGCACCCATTAGAGAGAATCCATCTCCAAGTGCATGGTGCAGCTTGAACACTATGGTCCCTGGCGCATTGCTTGTGGGGTACATGATCATGTGGATTTCCCACAACGGACGGTTCTTGGGGAGCTGGTCCAACGCTATCTTCGATAGGTAATCTTGTAAGTAACCATCGTAGGCATCGGGCAGTAATCCTGTTGGGAAGCATGGGACTTTGACGTGATCTTTGAGATTAACATGGACTCTCTTCCATCCCTGGCGACCCCCCTCATCAGTAACCAGGATTGAAGAAAAGCGGGTGTTGATGGGTAGGAACTGGTCCCTGAGTAATGTGATAGTGTCAGAATTATCGATGGGTATTTCTGTTTCGAAGACAGCTAGAATGGCGAGGGAGAGAACTGGGCTGTTGAGGTATTCTGAGGAAGGGCTTGCTGGTTGGAACTCTTCTTCTGCAAGGAATGCATTGCTTGATTGATTTGAAGCCATGGGTGCTGATTTTTTCTTTGTTGCCATTTTCTTGATGCAGGCAGCTATTTAAATAAGAAATGAGAGAGATGCATGCGTTGCATTTTCAAACGATCAACGAAAAATCTAATGTGTAAACGATAAAACTAGTCACAGAAGGTGGCTCAATTTCAACAAGAATAAATGCCGGTTTAAAGCCTAGCGTGGCCGCCTTAGTTCCTCTCATGAATCTAGGGCTCTCAATGGGTGGGATCTGGATCGGATCCAGTTGGATTCGGTTCCAAGTAGATGGATTCGGATTGGATTCGGATCCAAAAGGTGGTATCCATATCCGATCCATTTATAAATTGTTAGATCCATTTCCGATCCAAAATCCATATAACCATCAGATTCAGGTCAGATCTAGGTCTGAATCCACCCCATTACAAATCTAAAAAAATATATAATATAATATATTTAATTTAGTAAAAAAATAATGCAAATCCCACTATTTACTGTGGTATGGTGGACCTAAGAGTGGCATGTCTCAATTTTGAGACATGGCCTAAAATAATCTGTAAAACGGATGGCCAGCATGAATATAACATACACTCTAAGGTGACAATGAGTCGGATCTTACTCGGATTTGGATCAAACTCAAATATGTTTTTGTGAATCCAAATCCGGTCGAATTAAGTAATCGGACCTATTTTAAGATCCAAATCCGGCCCATTTAACTAATCAAACCTATTTTAAGATCCAAATCTGTATTTTACAGATTCTTCGGAGCAAACCGGATCTCGGATATGACCCGCTCCATTGAGAGCCCTACATGAATCTATCAACGCAGTGATAGGTATCTGCTAATGAGAATATTTATGTTCCCCAATTTCTACATTGGGTGTTTTTCACATTGAACGTGGATGGGGTTTTTTTGAGAAAAATTTTGCTAGACTCAAGGCTTGGGTACGCAATATATGTGCAAATCCCACCATGGGTGAGATCCGCATCTCAAGGGTATTTTAATGCTCAGAGAGCGGGCCTCTCACCTCGTTTCTCTCTTTGGAGAATCTCTCGAATGGCAAGCAAAGGGATTGGAGAAGCCTGCGAAGTTACTATGCTGGATCCTAGGTGTGGCCACCGTGATGCTTTTGAGAAATCCACCCCGTCCTTTCTCTATGTGACCTCATTTAATTTAGGACGTGAGACAGAAAATGAGCTGGATTCAAGACTCAAGTGGGCCGCACTAAAGGAAAAGATGGGTATGAAAATTCCTACCATTGAAACATCCCCAGGTCCACAGTGATGTTTATAGGCCATCCATACAGATCATAATGTCATTCCCACTAGGATGAACTGAAAACACAAATATTAGCCTGATTCAAAACTGTTGTGCCACACGAATATTTCAACTATAGACATTTAGTCCTCACGTTTTCAGCCCACTTGAGTCTTGGATCTAGCTCATTTTTGGTGGCATATCCTAAAATAAGCTCACAGAACGGATGGATGGGGTGGATTTATCACAAGCATCATGGTGGGCCTCACCTAAGTTCTCAGGAACTTCATGCCAAAGGCTTCCGCCCAAAATCCCGGTCGGTTGCTTGCAAATGGGTACGCTTTTTTTGCTGAGTAAACTCAGTTGGGCCATTGTGAATGTATATGGTTTATCCACACTGGCCATCTGTTTTTCCCTCATTTTAGGGGTTGAGCCCAAAATTGAAGCAGATCCAAAGCTCAAGTACACCATACCACAAGAAACAGTAGGAATAATGATTTCCACCATTGAAACCTTCCTAGGGCCCACATTGATTATTTGTCATACAAACCGTCCATAACATCACAAAAACATGGTTGAATGGGAAAAGCAAATATCAGCTTGATCCAAAACTTATGTGGCAACGGTTAACCTGTTTTCATCCTTAGCCGTCTATTTCTTGGCCACCTATGGAATGGTTAAGGTCATTCCAATCGTTAACCTGTTTTCTTCCTTAGACGTCTATTTCTTGGCCACCTATGGAATGGTTAAGGTCATTCCAATCCACTGATCATTTGGTGCAAGGGTCATCCATGGTGAGGAACATCATTTCAACAGTTTGGATTGCTTGGCCACCTATGGAATGGCCACCTATGGAATGGTTAAGGTCATTCCGATCATTAACCTATTTTCTTCCTTAGCCGTCTATTTCTTGGCCACCTATGGAATGGTTAAGGTCATTCCAATCGTTAACCTGTTTTCTTCCTTAGACGTCTATTTCTTGTCCACCTATGGAATGGTTAAGGTCATTCCAATCCACTGATCATTTGGTGCAAGGGTCATGCATGGTGAGGAGCATCATTTAAACAATGAACCCTAGCATTCTGATCAATGATTTCCAAAAATTAAAATGAGTGATGATCATCTACAACGAATTGTAGGTTAGCATACAGACCCATCCATGTGCCAACGTCTCAAGCGTGCACCACATCTCAGCCATGAGAAATGTTGGCCTCATCATGCAAAAGGCCGTTCAATCTTCAAGTAGACCACCCTGTACAGAAACAAAGGACGGTTTAGATCAGACAGACCGACACTTTCATCCAACATCTTGCATGGTACTGATGCCGCATACACATTAGCATATATGATTAGAAGAAAATTCAAAGGTAGGAATTTCCCTACCCACCTTTTCTTTTAGTGCGGCTAACTTGAGTTTTGAAGCCACCTCATTTTTTGTCTCATGTCCTAAAATGAGCTCACATATAGGATGGACCGGGTGGATTTCTTACAAACATCATAGTGTGCCTCACCTAAGTTCCCACGCACTAACTTTATGAATTATGCCAAACTGCGGCGACTTGGCTGTTACCCTGTCACAGCTTAGTGAGTGTTACCCCTGTCGTGGGGCCCACCTTGATGATTTATTATATATCCATGCCATCCATCTATTTCTACATATCATTTTAGTACGGAATTCCAAAAATAAAGCAGATCCAAATCTTAGGTGGGCCATAACACGGTAAACAGTGGTGATTGAGTGCCTCACCATAAAAAAGCTCCAAAGGGCCCATAGTAAGGTTTTTGTAATGTTTATTTTCCAACCCGTTGACAATGTCAAAGAGATCTAGATGAAGGGAAAATATAAACATCAGATTGATCCAAAACTTTTGTGGCCTTTAAAAAGTTTTTAATAGTCATTTATCACTGTTTCTAGCGGTATGGTTCACCTTCTCAAGGTTTGGAATCGCCCCCTAAATTGATATAGATAAACAGACAGGCTGCATGGATATACAAAAAGTACATCAAAGTGGTCACCACACAGTTAGGGTAACACTCACTAAGCTGTTACACCTAATTCGCTTCTTATGCCAAAGGCTTCGGCCAATAATCCGCATCCCTTGCTTTCCATTTGGAGAGACTTTTGAAAGAGAGAGAAACAAGGAGAGAGGCTCGCTCTCATAGCATTAAAATCCCACGGATGGAATTTGTGTATACGTAGTGTACGCAAGCTGTGGGTGTAACAATTTTTTCTCAATTTTTTCCGACTTTTACGTAGGGGGAGCCTGTATTTTCAATGGGGATAACGGAGCTTTTGCACATTATAATCGCGTTTACAGTTCCGTCAAGTGGGACCCATGGGTTAGCAATAGAGACTCAGCCCGGCCCCACCATGGATGTACCATTCCCTTGAAATCTCTAGAAAATTCTAACATTTCAATTTGTGGTGAAGGAATGGATGATAGAAAGGAGAACTACATAGATGTACGGTCCATATTCAACTGAAAATTGGCTAAGATAATATTGGCTGAAATTTTCTTATATGTGTTTACACCCAATTTGACACATTCAGACCAAAAAGCTAGATAGCTGACATGTGGTAACACTATTTTACGAGAGATCAAGGCCAGATTCTCATAGCCTATGCAAACTAGGGAGGGAGAATTGTGCTAAGCTAGGCTAAGGGACTAAATTGATAAGAGCAAGCAACTATCATTTACACATTGTGAAGCATAAAAGATTGAAATTGCATAATCTTGTAAACATTTTTACATGTGATGAAACATGAGTAGCCACAGTTCTTTAACAGCTAGAAGTAAGTGCACACTGATTGACCACAATGACCTAGATGATTGCACATAGGTTGTGGAAGAATAGTATGGACGGCCATGCCAATTTTCTATAAATAAAGCCAAGAGTGAAGAGCTCTGAAACCATGCCAACCCAACATAACTCTATATTGCAGTGAAATACTAATCCTTCATCCTTCATATATGTCTATCATTTATCTTAGCTCACTTCTTACGCAGGGAGGTCGATCACCATCTTCTTCATCGGTGGTTCTTGAATCTATGAGAAGAAATAAAAGGATAAACAAAGAAATAATTTTGAATAATTGATTCAATGTTTAAAATAAAATTACAATGCATATAAATAGGAAACTAAACCATATGTAAAGTGTCAAACTCCTACTCAAACTCAAACTCTTAAAAAATCCGACTTAATATAAATAGTTAACTTACTATTTATAGAAGTCTCTCAATCTTACTAGAACTCATGGTTTTCGACAAAAAATAACAACTTTTTAAACGGGCCTAACTACGTTGTTCTACTAATTATTCTAAGCCTTTTTTATGTTTGGCACAAACTCTAAAACCCTACGGATAAAAAGTTATGATCGAATTAAAACTTACTATAAATAATAAAATTGAAAAAATAAACTAGCATAATGAACGTCGATTTGTTCGAATCTCGCAATTACGGCATGGGCAACCCAGCGTAGCAAAGTTGAGTGGCTAAAGTTGCTCAAGCTACTCTAAAATCATATATTATATGTTTAGAAACTCATTCTGAATGGCGAGATATGACCGTTTTACGGTCCTTATGGTCCGAATCACTTCCAACTCTGATCGGTCTTCTTTTGATCCATCTGAGCCATGTAATAATCAACGACCTGCTCTACATCAACTTCCGCCACTACTAGCCAACGTAATGTTGCAGGTCGCATGGACAATTGTTGCTAGTTATCCCTCCACTCTAATAACCACAATTACATACTGAATTGATAAGAAGATTTCTAAGTTTTGAACAGACTGTAATCCTACTATCTTACCTATGGAGTTAGATCCCATCAAGTGAAGAACATACTTTTAAAGATTCATCCTGTATTGGTTGTCTCATGTACCAAATATGGCTCCTACTATGCGGTGAATAGAGGGCTCTCGACATTTGATGACCATCTTGCCTAAGAAGCCTAGTTCCTATTGGGCAGTGAGTAGATTGTTATGCTTTTTTAAGTTCATTGTTAAATATGCTTATTATATACTGGTAATGAATATTTTAAGCTTCTGTCCCGTCAATTCTTTTTCTGTATTGTCCTTGTTAGAAATAAATACGTACTTACATTTTTTTTTAACCTTTTTAGCTTTGTTACGCTGCTGTCAACTGATGTAGACCAATAAAAAGGCATAGGAATACCCTCCGGATCTGCACTCATGCGTGGGATTAGTGGTATTAAATTCCATTTGGTACCATACTATTTTCATCTTGCTTTTGGAGGGATTAATTCCAGGAGCATATTATTTAGAGCTAATGATAGAAACTAATAATTTTTTTTTTTTTTATGTATTTGGCAATCCACTACATTGGTGGGCCCCACATTTATGCATATGTTTTATCCATGCTGTCCATTTATATATGCCCTTTAGACATGACATTCATGTGTCCAGATGATCAATATTAATCGTGAAATGTGATCCACTGATTATAACTCCAAGGTCCACCAATTGCTGGCTTCACTTAATATAGTGTGTCTGTCCAAGAAGAGTTTAATCCCAAGTTTGGGATTGGACTATAAAATTACCAAGTATTTCCGGACATATAATCTTTAATGTGCAATGATGATACGCCAGACCTATGCTGCCTACCCTATCATATAGTACGTCCTCTTTTTGCCATTACAGTTACGGGCTCAACAACCAGGCAAAACAGTTTAAAGGCACACCCAACCACCGAACAGTGACATGTAAACAGCATCAGGCCTGATCATCACCAGATCAGGGACCTCTGCAACCATCTAAATTCCACACAGAGCAGGGACCTCAACTTCCCAAGCAACACATCAAGAGAAACGCTCATTGGATAGCCTAGGACCCTTAGGATATTTTTCACTTAGCCGATCCAATATTATATTACCAACAAATTTCTATTTACGGGGCAAAACTTCCAAAGTGCTTGAATACGAACCATCACACATTGCAGACTATCAAGTCTTTCCTTTTATTTTTTTTCTTCTTATTATTTATTTATTTTTATTATATATGGCGGGGAATGAGTAACAGGAGCCAATTAGCTGTTACCCGGGTAACAGCTTAGTGTTGGTTACCTCTCTACCTTGTGTGGCTTACCTTGCTGTATTTTTTTTGTATATTTATTCTATCCATCTGTTTTCTTTAGGACATTATCCAAAATTATAATAAGATCAAGTCTTAGGTGGACCATACTAATAGAAAGAGTGATAAATAATCATTAAGAACGTTTTGCGGGTGACAAAAGTTTTAGGTCAAGATGATCTTTAAATTTCCCAATATCCAGACCTTCTTGACATTATCAAGAGCTTGAATTGCAAATAAACATTACCAAAGCCTTCCGGTGGGCTCTTTGGTACTTTTAATGGTGGGGCACTCAATCAGAATTGTTTCCAATGGTATGGTCCACTTGAGATTTGAATTTGCATAATTTTTGGAAACCCATCCTAAAATGGGCTGTAGAAACAGATGGACGGCCTGGATATACAAAATACTATCCATGTAGGCCACACAGTAGGGGTAACACCCATTAAGCTGCTCCCGGTGTAACACCTAATTCACTCCCATGAGTTACTCGCCTAATTCACTCCCATGAGTAACGTTTTACGAGCTGAGAATTACTATTGAAAGAGGGCCTTTTTTAATGCTTCCGCAGAGTCTCTCGGTTCAGGTGGCGGATTTCCTGCTAAAGGTTTTCGGTGCATTGGCTCCCGCCTGTGTCTCCATCAGGGCCCGAAAATCAAGCTGATGTATCATTTGGATAGCCTACACCTTCGGAAAATGTTAAGATGGGAAGTAGCATCGTTAAATTTGTCTTATCTGTGTTGTTTACATGTCATCCAATCCATTCATCTGACTCCCCACACTAGGATGTAGGGATTCCCTAAGAACTATGACATTCCAATACTTATGTGAGCCACATCATGTGAATTTGACATTCCAAGATTTATGGTTCCTGTGGTTTCAATGAATTTCATGATCCATGGTAAAAAAAATGTGACAGTGCGCCTACCGGACGGTTATGCATTTTCGTTCCATGCATCTATTGGCTTTCTGAAGTTTGGCCCTCCGCTTGGCTACAGAAAGCCAGGCTGGTGTGGTCAAGTCACCGTTACTTTCATGGCTGTCTCGGTGCAGTCAGGCCAGTGCAGTCAAGTCACCCTTGATTTCATGGGAGCGGATTAGGTGCGACTCCGGACTCACGCAAGACGGTGCGGCCCTTACATAGGTTCACAGTGGGGCCCACATTGATGTATACATTATGTATCCACACCGTCCAACTGTTTATAAACATAATTTTATGGCATTAAACAAAATATCATGCATATCCAATTATCAGGTGGATGATAGAATAAGAAACAGTGGTGATTGACCATTAATGGGGCACGAGAGTTTTGGATCAATCTGATATTTATTTTTTTACCTTAATCCAGTCTCATTTAACCTTATCCACAGATTGGATGGTAAATAAACACTACATAAACATTAAGGAGCGCCTTGAGAAGTTTTTAATGGTAGGACAGGCAATCACCACTGTTTCTCATGGTATGGTTCACCTGATAATTGGATATGCTTAATTTTTGGTATAATGACTTAAAATGATGTGAAAAAAACAGATGGACGGAATGGATACATAATACATACGTCAAGGTGGGCCCCACAGTAAACCCACAATAAGGGCCGCACCCTCTTAGCTGAGGCCGGGGTCTCACCTAATCCGCTCTCTAATTTCATTGCTATCTACTTTCACATCTGACTCAATACGTCAGCAATTCATGGGATCGGACCCATTCATTAGAATCTGGCAACAGGATTTTAATGGACGAAACCAGGGTGGTCCATTTCAATCGTGTACAGCAGTGACGCCTTTCCAAAATACATGAGAGCTGCCGGCTTCTAAGGTTTGTATGTTCCGAGAGAAGGAACTCATCCATGAATATAATCCATAGGTATTGCAAATTTATGCATTCGGGACTTTTTTGTTTCCTCGAGATATATATATATATATATATATATATATATATATATATATATATATATATATATATAGGTTTTTTTTTTAGAACTCCTCTCAAATCAGCCATAAACACATACATTAAATAATGCCACAAGTGTTTGAAAGTGTAAAGGATTTGCCCTGGATCATTCCAAGCCAAAACTTCGTGGGCCCCTCCAAGATATATAAGATATATGTGTTATATCCATTAGCACATGAGCCAAAAATGAAGATTGAATGCTAACTATTTAAATGTTCTTCTAGTGGTGTGGTCTACTTGAGCTTCGGAGGCATAACCTGAAATGATCTAGCCAAATGAATGGATGGCGTGGATAAGAAATACATCATGGTGGGACTCACAAACTCCTGTCCATTTTCTGTACCAAAATGGCTGCTAAAGGTTCCCAGCGCAGAAACTTCCTGCTAAAGGCTTTGCCGGAAATCCGCATCCCACCGTTCATACTTACGGAAGTCCACGTGTGGATCTCACCTCGTCACATGGTCTTAGAGAAGTAACAGCCCAAATTCATTGATTGCACGATCCCCAGCGCCCAACTAAAACGTTTGTTTAGTTGAGACCATTGACTTTTATCATCTTAGCCGTCCATGTCCCCAAAAACTTCTAAATGCATTTGGTCGTAGGCCACGTGATGGTTGGTTCGGCTTGAAATACAGGACCTCCAACTTTAGAGCAACAAGACAGACAATAATAGGTCCGAGAAGATTTAAGTTCACTCTACCAATTAGGGGCCATTTGGCACCCTGTATTTAAGCGTATTTGAGAGGATTTGGGGGTGATTTTGCCTCCAACAACACAATTATTAGGACATCAGCCATTCATCTCAGGCACCATCCGATCAACGGTCTGGATACAAAAACTATATAGGGCCTTACACAGCATACCGGGTGCATGATGGCTCTATGACCAGCCTGAGCTTGTTCCAGGCTAAGTTCATGATTTGCCTCACTTAATGGCCGGCCTGGACTTCACATGTGTGCCCCATTTTCATTTTTCACGTCAGTCACCTCTTCAAGATTGGGGCCCACAAGACTGGGTGACCTAAATCCTGGACCATATGGTTTTTGTCATAGATGAGCTGAACTGTCAATTTTTTTTTTTTTTTTTCTATTTTTGGGCATTGATCAGGTGTCCAGTATATTCAGATCTAAGGGATTCTTGAGAGGCATGAGAACTTAAAGCTGGGCCAGCAGGCCCAAAAAGGAGAGCGGCTTGGGTGGATCCTTGACTGTGGGGGTACGCGATGATGTTTGTGCCTTACATCCACACTTTTCATCCGTTTTGATAGCTCCTTTTAGAGCATGATCCAAATGAAGCGGATCCAAATCTTAGTTGGATTACATCATAGGAAACAGGGGTGATTGACCATTGAAAACTTCTTGTGAGCCACAAAAGTTTTGGATCTAGATGATATTTGTTAGGTCCCTTCATCCAGGTCTTTGTGATCTTATCAAGAGGTTGTTTGTCAAATAAACATTCTGGTGGCCCCCAGGAAATTTTTAACTGTGGGTATTCAATCACGACTGTTTCGTGTAGGTGTGTCCACCTGAGATTTGGATCAGCATTATTTTTGGGATCATGCTTTAAAAAGGAGCGGTCAAAATAGATGAAAAGTGTGGATGTAAGGCACATGCGTTAAGGTAGGCCCCATAGTTAGGGATCCACTGACCTTGATGGATGCCAGTAAAAAAAATAAAAATAAAATAAGGCCTTCTAGACCTTCAATCAGAACTTATCATAAATGATCTGGGTTGTCCCTTTAACTTATAAGCATTGATACATCATTGTACATATCCCAAGAAGAACATGAAATTAGATGAGTCGCTTTCCCTTATAATTAAGCTCTTTTCAGTTATGGCCGTATATATTCAGTTTTGGGCCATTCTTATATGATAAGCGACTAGCGAGGCTCGGTTCCATTTTTGTTAGAGCTCGGAATTGACGTACAACATATTTTTGCTGATTGAGAGAGAGAGAGAGAGAGAGAGAGAGAGAGAGCATAGAATTAAGGGTGGGGATTAAAAGATAAATTGTCAAATCCGCGGCCCCCAAGAATTTTTCAACGGCACAGGTTCAATTCTCATTTTTTTCCTGGGGTGTGGTCCACTTAAGATTTATATATGCTTCAGTTTTTGTCTCAAGCCATAAAATTATCTAATAAAATGGCTGAATGGAGTGGATGAAATAAATAAATTACGGTGGACCACTCAGAGTTTTCTCAGTGAGCCAAGCGTACTGAGTTACTCAGTACGGCAATCCGCTTCCTATGATCAGACCTTTTCGTCCAGATTGTCTACTTAATTAGGCATTGATAGAAAGCTAGGATCACCATATATATCAAAGGGATTTTTAACAGGGATAGGGAATTAAGGTCAAGACCTAGTAGATGAACAGTTCAAATTGATTATAACATGCACTTCTTTTTTTGTTATACTGATCTAGGCTTTCACTTTGTTGGCTATTGATCAGATGGTTATGATCAATAACTCAAAAGTGATTCTTGAGAGGAATAAGGAACTAAATTTCCCAGAGTTAACCTTTCCTAGTCATAGGCCTGGTAACTGTGTTGGAAAACCAGGAGGCACTCGACTCAAAGCTAGTTATCCAAGTCCAATCAGGCTATTGATTTTTAATATCAGTCCAATCAAACCATTCGAGTCTAATATCATCACAATCACACCATTCATCTTCAATATCTGTCAAACTGGATTGTTGATCTATAATTTTGTACTAAAAGGATTGTTTGTCTCTAAATCCCTATCTAATCTAACCATTCATTACCATTTTTGTTTGAATTGGACAATTCGGCTTAAATATTGGTCCAATTAGGTCATTGATTTTCAATAATAACACAAATAGACTATTCAAATTCGGATTGTTCGTCTTCAATAACAATCCAGTTGGACAGTTAATGTTCAATTTTGGATTAATTGGCTTGATAATTGATACATGTCTAATATGATGGTTGGTCTCTAATATCACCCCCAAAGTAGGGTAATTTGTTTCCGACATCTATTCAATCAGGCTGATGAATTTCAATATCAAGCCATCCATCTTCATTTTCAGCACACTCAAGTTGCTCATCTTCAATGCTAGTCCAATTGAACCATTAATAATCATTCAGAGACTAATAAGATTATTAATCTTTGACATCGGCCGAATCTGACGGTTCATCTTTAGTATGATTCTAATAAGATCATTCAGCTTCAATAACAGTTGAATTGGGTTATTAGTTTAAATATCGACTTAATAAGACCAGTCATAATTTTAGTACAATCCCGCTGTTCCTAGCATACTGTCATCCACATTCTGTGAAGTGCAATCCTCAGCATCGATGTGGCAAACTTTTTTCATGATAAGGACCACTTGTGTAGTGGGTCACGGCCCAAAAATCATGGTGATTGGCAATTCTGACCATTGTATTGCCGCACACTTTGCCTGTTAAATGAGGGTGGCCAGTTCTGCTCAACTTCGAGTTTGCGCGGTCACTGATCAATTGGCTGTCAAATTCCTATGTCCTTAGTGGGCCATCGCCCATCTACGGCAAATCAGCATCGTCGTTGCTATGCCTTAGCACCATTTTTATGGCCCGGATGTACCGATGATTGAAACTTTGTAGAATTCCTGTGTTAAAAACTGGTTTTTAGCTGTATTGTATACAATTCCTGCTTTTAGAAGTTGAGTCCGGATCCTTTGCCACATCACATTGCATGACGTCAGTGTGATCAGGTTGCACTGAGGATGTGATATGGTTGCAGAACTATTTGACAATATAGACCAATAAAAAGGCTCCAAACAAAGTTTTTTGATTTGGCAGCCAACAAAGGATCAGAACTCCTAGAAGTTATATCTAAGCATGTCCAACATAGCTGTCGCCTGCTTGCCCAGCTGGAAGATGCTTAGGCGTTTCAACAGCAGGTCTCAGGTTGAGTGCTAAGTGGGTGCATCATGTGACTAATTGGGTGGGTTTGTTCCCCAACTACTAGGGTAGGTGTGTTTGCATGACTTAAAAAAAAAAAAAAAAGCTGCACAGAATATTAGTTCCCAAACAAAGCGCCCTCTAATCTAAGCCCTCCAAACAGTGGACCCTATTGTAACAAATGGATTATAAAACAAGTAATTCAAGTGTATAATCCTAGTTTGCCACTTAGTAGATATCTACTGGACAGTGAAAATAAAAGCCACCTAAGCAATCATTGAGATTGTCTAATCAATCTAATTTTGCAGATATAATAGGTTGTTGTGTTGAAGCTTCCGTACAACAGTTGCCTGTCTTTTCTTTATTCTGTTACATTCGAAATACATGTTCATTTGGATTCAGTCATTTCAATGCCATAAGCTTCTTTGTAGATATTATGGTAGGCTTCTTTCCTGCAAGACACGAACAGTTGGGAGTTTATAAATCCCCTTTCAGCTGCAACCATAACACTCAAATTCCCCATGTAACTCACTATGGTCAGCACCAAAGTCTGCCATGCAATGCAAATAAAATCAGTTCTTAGTAAATTCATCAAGTACAATTAAGTGAACTTGCTTTACATGCGTGAAATTAGGGGTACCCCAGCGTTTGTACCCATCAACTCAGCAACTCATGTTAGGAAGCCCAAATATTAGGCCCATCTAAAATTCAGGTGGCCATTCAACACGGGCCACTGCCACCGTGTTGTCTATCATCCAAGCTGTTTATCAGTTGAAAGAGATTCTATAAATCTGCCTGATTTAAAATTCGGGTGGGATATACTGAGTGAATTTTGAAGTTTAACGGATGTTTTCATATTGTTCACGTCGTGTGGCCCACCTAAGTTTTGGATCAAGCTGATTTTTGTAATGTACAGTGAAAATGACCTGGTGTGGTTAATGGACAGAATAGGTTCCACACAAACATCAAGGTAGTACCCACAGTGCTCGGGTGTTGCCTGCGCAACCTACACCGGGTGCTGTAGACGATTCCGGTCCGGACTAGCTCCCACAAGTATTTCACTCGGTGGTAGACCTAGCTATCATCATGGCACATCTCAACTGTCTTTATCTCTTTGATAATTTATATTCAAGGTGGTGACCAAGTAGATCCTAATTGGAGTAGGACTGTTTAAAGATCATATTGGGAAAATGTAAAATGAAGTTACCTGCACCTCACATGGGTAGGAGTAGCAATGTCAGGTTTTGGTTTGGGATGAGCACGCCCCAACTCGTTTACTAAATGGGTCATGACAATGGTTTTAAAATCCAGCGACTTGGACCCACTCGTTTGGTCTCCAGTTGTGTCATGACTCACCTGATTACGAGTGTTCGGCCCTACTTGCCCATTTCTGGGTGACTCAAGGGTACCGCAGGCATGGGCCAGACCAATGTCTGTCCAGTCCTGATTTGCAAAGTAAAATCTAGGCTTAAGTTGGCAAGCCCAAAACAAACAGGCCTGAGCCGGCCGTGATAATGCCCGGTGTCCAAACCTGGTCACCAACTTCTCTGCAAGATTTGGCTGTTCATTAGGTGTGCCCCATCATGCATGATATATGAAAAAAAAAATACCCTTGAAGTGATAAATGGCTGGGCCAAGTTAGGCTTTCAAATGAAGCCGAGCCCAGTCCATTCATTTAGTAGTCATAAATGAATGGTTAAGATTGATTGATCAATGTGGATCTAGATATATGCTACACCCATAAAAGAACATGCGATGTGGATGTTCAGACAGCTGTACATCAGTACCATATGCTAAAGGATGGGGTGCGGATTTCCTGCGAAAGCCTTCCGCTGGAAGTTCCTGCGCTGGGAACCAAGGTGGGTCCACAGTGATGTTTTTGATAAATCCACCCCGTCCATCCGTTTTGGGAGCTCATTTTAGGAAATGAGTACAAAAATGAACCGAATCCAAGACTCAAGTGGGCCTCACTAAAGGAAACGGTGGGTAGGTAAATTACTACCGTTGAAACCTCCCTGGGTCCACAGTGATGTTTATATGACATCCATACCGTTCATAACGTCACTACTACTTGGATGAACTGGAAACACAAATATTATCCTGATTCGAAACTCCTGTGGCTCCACATATATATTGTCTGACTCAAGGCCCTTTCAGCCCTCCGCACACATTGCATGCATGCTCATATTTCAAATTGGACCCCAACGTGGGTCCAGCGTGGCCCAAAAAGTACATTAATTGGATGATCTAACCAATCAATTTGGGACCATTGTAGACGGTTGCTATGGTCCAGATTAATTTAATGATTTAACATGATCAGATTGGTATAGTTTTCATGCCATGGTTCATGCATTGGGCTCATAAAAAGGACCCCAAGTCAGCGTGGCATGTGTGCTACGTACGTGTGTGGTCTCAAACCTGAGTTAGTTGCAGGTTGCCTGAGAGCAGCTGGAAACAGTCATATTTACCTGAGGGGCGCCCACCACAGTGAAGTAGAGACCCTTCACCGGATGCCCTCCTATCGCCAGCTTCTCCATTGGGTCCACCATATGAGAAATCGCAATGCTTGTGTTCTTTAGGGTCGAGTGGTTATAGTGAGAAACGGCCTGCACCGTGAGAACAATGACACATTCTAAGTAGCTCTTGAATTGAATCACTTAGTTTGGGAAAGTAGAAGAAGAAGAAGAAGAAGAAGAAGATGTTAGATAGCTTTTATCAGAGTTTCCTGGTTTTTTTTTTTTTTCCTGAATTTTTTACATCCATCACCCTTTATTGTTTGCTAGACGCTAAATAATTCTCTTCCTTTTAGTATTTCCATATAATCTTTACTTTTTAAATATAAGGTCAAATAGCTTAGGTTTAACTTTTATTAGAATGACTATTAAAAAAGGATCGGTGATCATTACATTTGACTGTTAACTATAGGCTTGGCAACGGGTCACGTTGAACTGTGTGTTCGTGTCATGTTGTGTTTGTGTTGTGCCAAAAATTTGCTCACCCAAACTCTGCCATTAACTAACAGGTCAAAATTTAGAAACCCAAACCCATTCGTTAATTTAACAGGTTACTCGTAACCTGACCCGTTTAACCTATTAGGCCAGTCTACTCATCAAATGGCCACACTGTTAATGAGGACAACTGATAGTCTGACCCAATATACAGCTGTGGTCCACCTAGTCAGCCCATTCTATCACCGGAAACAATAGGATCACTAATGAGACGAGGAAGAATCACTTGTACATTGCAATATTGCATATGATGGAGTGCTACGGTTCATAGGTGGGCCATGGTTAGGTGATCTAGACCATTATGTTAATGGGTTAAACGGGGTCGTGGGTGAAACACTTAATGGGTCTTAAAGGTTCAACCCGTTAGTGACCCGACACGATAAGGTTGGACCCGAACACTGCTTTTTTTTTTTTTGTGCATGTTAATGGGTCGTGTGGAATTTTGCCAGGCCTAGCTAACTATATGACATAATGCTTCTACTTTTGGCTTTGTAAAGTTGAGAGAGATTCTTATTTTGGGCTCAATTCAAATTGCTTGATTACTTGGGTTCCAACATGCCCACATGACGCAAGCGATCTAAGAGTGGTCCATCTATGATATTCGATCTAGCTATAGTGGCGGATGACATTATCCACCGCTTTATATCACAAATCTTTTAATGATATAGTGGCGGATGACATTATCCGCCACTATATGTCTCAAATATAGCCAAAAATAAATGGTGGGATTTGTGGCGGTGGCGGGAAGATAGGTACAATGGCAGATTATAGAATCCACCATTAAAGGTCCTCTCATATTGCAGCGGAAGTTATTTTCCGTTGCCACATGTGGCGGGAAAGAGGTGTATAATGGCGGAGTAGAATAAACCGCCGCTATATGCTTCTTATAGTGGTGAATTTTTATATCCGCCACTAAAATTTGCCACTATAGGTTACTTTTCTTGTAGGGTACGCTGTTTAAATGGTAGGCTAAAACCATCAAAATATGGACAACTTGTTCATACTTTTATAGGAGAAAGATGAGAATCTCTCTTCTTTACAAAGTTAAAGATAGAGCATCATTTTATATGGTCAACAATTAAATTTAATGGTCAATGAACCTCTTTAGTTGTCAACACTAATGAAAGTTAAGCATGAAATATTATATGTATATGTATAAAAAAAGAAAAAAAAAAGATTTATCTAACAACACCGAAAAGGAAGGCAATTATTTGGCGTATAGCAAAAACAAAAATGTATTGTATGTAATTTTTTTGATAATTCTTGTTTAATAGTTATCTCTAATGTTGGCTAATTAATAATTTTTTGATAATTCTTGTAGTTTCTAGTATTTAAATGTAAATTTTCATAATTATAATTGCTAAAACTAAAGCAACAAAAATAAAATAAAATAATATTACCCTAAGTAAGCACATGATATAATTGGAAATGATTTTCAAAACCATGGATATTTTAGTTAGAAAAAGAGAATTTTAGAAAAAACTTCCTAATTAATATTGGATTTATATTCCATTACCTCTTTCAAAAAGGTTTTTAAAAAGCTCACTTACTAATTGATTTAATTATCATTCCACTACCTTGGTCGTGGTGGCTGTGAAAGCAAATGGATGGGTGTCTCAGGTGGACCCCACTGTGTTGTTAGTGTAAAATCCCCCCACCATCAGGTTCATCACCTGTGTTAGGCTAGGAGCCCAAAAATGAGCTCCATCTGTGATTTAGGTGGACCACATGATTGGAAACAGTGGACAGCCCACCCAACCAGCAGACTAGCCAGATTTTGAGCCAGTGGATACAATAACAATGGGACCCACCTGATTCACATCCGATGGTTTACAACGTGTTAGATTAGCTAATATCAGGAATGTGGACAAACCTTGGGGCCTCGAATGCTCCTCAACGTGTCGAGTAGTCTACCAGTTAGGTAAACGGCCAGTGAGTTTTTCTTTCTCTTGATAGTTTTCTTGACTTTGGTGATGAATGCCAATGGATTTTCCTTGTCTGTGTCCTCCCAACAAGGGATAGGTATGGGCAGAAAGGTGAAATGGTTGCCCCACGTCTTCTGACTTAACATGTCCTTGACGCTCTGGTAACCGTTGATCATCCTTGTGTTCATTAAAACCAATGCTGTCATACGTTCCCCACCGCTGCTGTGGCCCAACATCTTCTTCTTGTACAACTGGATTGCGTAGAATATTACCCCAACCACTACATCATTCACCGTCTGTTCAAATCATGCACCAACAATAAATCCATTTATTAAAACAACCATCATAATCTTTATGATACAGCCATGCGTAGATGGATGGCAAGTGGGCTGGGCTGACCCAGCCCAGACCAATTCCAACCTACTTTGGTTGGTTCGGGGTGAACCTATCGTTAGCATCACGTTTGTCTCCTTTTTTTTTTTTTCCCTTTTTTTTTTTTTGACGAGGCCTATAATTATCTAGGATGAAACTTGATAGACAGAGTGGATTTTACATTTATAACATGGTGGGCCCACAAAGGTTGGATGTTTCGTAGACTATTCCAACTGTATGTTCTTGTTAGTATGGGAAATAAATTTCCTTGCCCTTCAAATTATTAAATAGGCCGAAGCCCGGCCCTCGGGCCTGATAGCTTAACTCAAGTCCAGCCTAACATAGGCCATGAGTGAAAGGCTGACGGGCTAACCTGGCTATCAGCCCTACCCCACCTGAGGGAACCATACGAATATGAATGAGGCAAGTGGGAGTGGATTAGGTGCGGCCGGCCTCAACCAACACGATGTGGCCCTGATTGTGGGCCTACTTTGATGTTTGTATGGTACATTCCTAAGGCTGTCAATGGGCCAGGCCTGGGGTAGGTCTCGGCCAGGATTTTGAACTGTTTTGGACACGCCATTGGGACAACCCCATTCAAAAATCTGATTTTTCAGGCCTGAGCCTGGCCCATTGACACCCCTATATATTCCTGGTTCGCCAGCTCAATTTTGTGCATGACCCACAAATGAAAGAGATCCAAATCTCAGGTGAACCGACTCAGTGAAGACAATGGTGACTGACCTGTATGTGGGACAGAAGATTTGGATTAAGCCCATAATTGTTTTGTTTTTTTATCTTCATCCAAGTCTGTGTGAACTTATTAATAGGTTACATGGAAAATAAACGTTATAACGGGCCCTAGGATGTTTTAATGGTGGGCATTCAATAACTTTTGTTTTTAAGGTGTGGTCCACGTGAGATTTGGATACGCTTCATTTTTGGGCTCATTTCTGCAACCCAAGAAGTTTTCAATGGTAGGCATTTAATCACCACTATTTCCTGTGGTGTGGTCCATTTGAGCTTTGGATATCCTTTAATGTTGGGCTCATGCTCTAAAATGAGCTAAAAAAATGGATGGACAGGGTGGATAAAAGGAATACATCACGATGGGCCCACAGAGTCCTGATGAGCTTCGTTATGCCACACTGTGATGTGTGGACGCGGATTAGCTACTGTCGGCTTTAGCTATCTCGTCGCTACTGAAGTGACGTCACCAAGTTCTGTGGATCTCACCATGATGTATGTGTTTTATCCACACCGTTCATCCATTTACAGAGATAATTTTAGGTCATGAGACAAAGAATGAGGCAGATCCCAAGCTCAAATGGACCCCACCACAGAAAACAGTGGGGATTGAACGATCACCATTAAAAACTGCTGGGCCACAGAAGTTTTCTATCAAGCTGATATCTGTGCTTTCACTTCATCCATGTCTGAGTGAACTTATGAACAGGTTGGATCTTAAATAAACATCATGGTGGGCCTTAGCAAGTTTTCAACGGTGGGTGTCTGTCCCCACTGTTTTTCATGGTTGGGTCTACTTGAGCTTCGGATCTGCCTCATTCTTTGTATCACACCCTAAAACGATCTCTCCAAATGGATGGACTGTGTGGATACAACACATACATCATAATGGGTCCCACAGAACTCGGTGAGGTAGACTTTTCTCACCCATATCTGATGGACCCTGTGAATACGATTGAAGGGCAAACCATCACCTATGTGGAATTTTAGCGAGTGGGCTTTTGGATCAGAGAGTTTGACAGAAATAGTGACAGCGATCTTCAGCGGTACTCTTCTTTCCTCATGTAATTGTCTCCTGCGTACCTGCCGGCAGCGAACTTATCTACCATCTTAATGTCTGTCTCATGAAGTAGACCCCACGGCTATGTGGAAGTGAAAACTACTCTGATTATTAGGTGAGACACTCCATTTTAACTGTAGGGTTTAAATATCAGCACAGTCTGATTCAAGTGGGCCATTGGGAGGAAACAGTTTGGTTGAGGGATGCTACCCTTGGAACAGTGGTAGGACATATGGCCACCCTTGGGCTTTTTTCAGAGACCAAAGTGATGATTATATGAAATCTACTCCAACCATTACATGGCACATAAAAATTTAGGCCTAAGGCCCAAAAATCAGCCCTGCTCATGATTCATCTAGGCCACACCAAGAAAAACAGTTTAGAAGGTAAGTGTCATCTTGTACATTATCTTCAATCTTGTGATTCACTTGAATCATGGTTGTAGTTGATTTTTCTACCCGATACCTAAATTTACTCACTAAACGTTTAGGGTGAATTTTTGAAATTCACGATGAAAGTAGTAATTGCTTGGACGGAGCACTTACTGGAGTAATGTGACCAACCAACTTTTCCTAGCACTCATTGCAGTGAGGCGCCCACCACCCTTTATAGTAATGTTAAATGTGTGTGTTTTATTGATGTTGTCCATTTCCACCCCCTTTTATAGTAATGTTAAATGTGCGAGTTTTATTGATGTGGTTCATTCGATCATCTTTTCCACTCATTCAAGGACATATATACCCAAAATTGAAGCTTGTCCAGAGCTGTTAGTGGATCGTAATAAAGAAAACAATTAGGATAATATTGTCCACCGTTGAAACATTCCTAGAGCCCATAGTGTTCTTTATTTGTCCTCCAACTTATTATATAATAAGGTGACATAGAGATAGATGAATGGAAAATATAAATATCGGCTTGAACCAATGCTTATGTGTCCTTAAAAAGTTTTCAATGGTAGGCATTCAATTCCTACTGTTTCCTGTGGTGTGGGCTAGTAAAGCTTTGGAGACACTTCAATTTCTCACACCCTAAAATGAGCTAGAGAAATAGAAGTACAGCGTGGATAAAACATGCACATGCATCATGGTGACCCCACAGAGTCTTAAGACCACTGAAAAGGGCGGTGAGTGACTGCTCCAAGCAAAGGGTTGTTCTATGAGGTGGGCCCACCATCATGTATTTTTTAAATCCACTCTAACCATTACAAGTCATACTAAAATTCAGGGCTAGGAAAAAAAAAGCCTTATTAATGATTTAGGTGCACCATATTAAGGAAAACAGTTTAGATGCATGGTGAGCGTCCCTATGACACTGTTTTCATTCATGTGGCTCACCCGAATCACAGATAGGCTGATTTTTGGGCCCTAAACCCAACAAGGGCTAAAGCATATGATACAAACTGGTATTCACATACAGATCATGCAGCCAAACCTCCATACTGTAAATAGCCATTGACGGTCCACACCTATCTTAAATTACCAGCTAAACTATCTTAAATTTGAGTTCTTTTAGCCCGTGTTGCAATCTAGGATCGCCAGCATGTGTCGCCCCACTTTTGGTGATGGTGTAGTGATGGAAACCATCCACGTTTTAGCACCACCCAAGACAGGACACGTTAGGAAGCTTATCCTCAT
Source organism: Liriodendron chinense (assembly GCA_003013855.2). NCBI lineage: Eukaryota > Viridiplantae > Streptophyta > Magnoliopsida > Magnoliales > Magnoliaceae > Liriodendron > Liriodendron chinense. The sequence continues at coordinate 48,632 of ML058554.1, forward strand.
GCAATTGATGCAGATGGTCGTATACAGATTAACTCCACAAATAAATGATCAGGATCATTATTTGAAATATCATCTAGATCATGAGCAGTTCCGATCATCAGATCATGTCTGATGTGGTCCCAAAAGGCAACAAATGAGGGCGGTCCTAAGTGGCCACAGAATCGCTTTTGTGTGTGTGTGTGAGAGAGAGAGAGGGAGAGAGAGAGAGAGAGAGAGAGAGCTTACTCCTGCAATGTTGGACTTAATTTCACACACACGATCGAGAGATAAGGTAACGGTTGAGATCGAAATCGGCTCAAACTCGACTTGGGGCGTTCCAGACCGGATGACCGTCAGATCGTCTTCCAACAAAGTAGCATGCAGCACGCTCGAAACGAAATCAGAAGCAGTGTACCAACAACCAGCAACAATGGTGGACACTTTGCTGCACATGTGGAGGATCGCCCCTCGTGATGTCTCCGACTCCATCTTAGTTGAATTAGAAGAAGGGAAGGTGAGAGGAAGAGATGGATCGTCGGCTCTCTTAAGGCAAGAAAACAAAGCACCCATTAGAGAGAATCCATCTCCAAGTGCGTGGTGCAGCTTGAACACTATGGTCCCTGGCGCATTGCTTGTGGGGTACATGATCATGTGGATTTCCCACAACGGACGGTTCTTGGGGAGCTGGTCCAACGCTATCTTCAATAGGTAATCTTGTAAGTAACCATCGTAGGCATCGGGCAGTAATCCTGTTGGGAAACATGGGACTTTGACGTGATCTTTGAGATTAACATGGACTCTCTTCCATCCCTGGCGACCCTCCTCATCAGTAACGAGGATTGAAGAGAAGCGCGTGTTGATGGGTAGGAACTGGTCCCTGAGTAATGTGATAGTGTCAGAATTATCGATGGGTATTTCTGTTTCGAAGACAGGTAAAAAACAGATAGGCTTATTTTGTGAGCAATTTGGTTTTCAACCATTAGTTCCACCCTCAGTACAGAAGAGAAAATCTTATAAAAAGCGTCAGAATTTTAAACGAAGTTTTAATACCAATTTCTATATGAAAACCCAGGCGGTGGTAAAGTAAATTTCCAAGCGTCGTGAGAGAAGAAATAATAAAACTATCTTTTATAACTGAAAGATTTACAGAAAACTGCTGATTACACAATACAAATTACTTAATACAAATACTTACAGAAAACTTGTAAAACTTTGCTTGTAGAAATTACAACTTCGAAAACTAAGGGACTATAGGATTACAGGAAGATTGGATGATTGAAGAGGCTAAGAACTCTCGCTCACAGGGACGAAACGTGAAGCTTTGTTTTTAGAAGGCTTTGAATTGCGATGCTTGTTCAGAAGGAGGAGATGCTATATATATAGACGAAGATCAAGAACTATGCGGATTTGAAATTGCTTGGAATCCGCGGACTTCAGAGGCTCTAGAATCTGGGAGCTTATCTTCATACTGTGCTAGAATGATAACAATTTGTCGTATTTTACAACTGTCTGGTACTATTTGATAAAAAGTCAAAAGTGCTACAGTAAAAAGTGCTACAGTAAAAAGTGCTACAGTAAAAACCCAAAAATCAAGGAGATGCTGTCGGGCATGCGAACGAGTTTTGTCTTTAGCTGGCCTACTGTAGATGGTCTACTGCCGATTGTCTACTGCTGATTGTCTACTGCTGATGCTGATTGATTGTCTACTGCTGATTGTCTACTGTAGATGGTCTACTGCTGATTGTCTACTGCTGATGCTGATTGATTGTCTACTGCTGATTGTCTACTGTAGATGGTCTACTGCTGATTGTCTACTGCTGATTGATTGTCTACTGCTGATGGTCTACTGCTGATTGTCTACTGCTGATTGTCTACTGCTGCAACGCTACTTGTAAAGCTGATGGTCGTAATCTTCAAGGCCGTAAATTGTTTCTTCATTGTCTTGAGCATAATTGGTGTGAGCGGTATCAGAGAGTAAATCATCATCGTCATCAGAGGCAATTTGTGAGAGGGCGTTCATAAGGGACTTCTTGTATGCTGCTCTGCTACTGGTCTTTGCAATATCACACTGAAGTCTTGATTTATTAAGTAGAAATTCATGGTCAGGGTTATTAAGTGGAGTTTTGGAAAATTGGGGATTTTTGGAAAAATAGGCTACTAGGGCAGTTTTTGTAACTTTGTTGATTTCTAATTTTGGCCACCATTTTGTTTTAAATCGTCTAACAAGAAAAAGAGTAGTACTAATTGTGCTAATGGTTTGGATATTATATTCCCACATAGCTATCCATGCTAAATTAAATTGTGCAAAAAATACTAATAAAGGTGGTGCTTGGTCTAGAGGAAAACAAGAAGTATCTTTAAAATAATTAAAACCTTCTAAAACTGGGCTAATTAAATTTGAGATATTTGGTCCTAAATGATTCCAAAATTTATAAAGCCAAGCAGGGAATTTTAAAGGATTTGACATTTGAAATTGGAAAAACCATGAGTGAGTAAAATGTCGATTTTGAAGGAAGAAAGCTAAAAGCCAGGCATCCTGGTAATCATAATAGGTAAATGAAGGAGGATTAAAATCTACTGAAAATTGTTTTGGAGTATTAGGATTTTGTCCCCAATCGGGTAGAGTAAGAAATTTATAAATTCTACATTTGGAATATGAAATCTTGGTGGGATCAAGTAAATCTGGGATATGTGTAAAAGTACATGAATCAGTATCTACTAATATAAACTCATAATAGCGTTGGACTTTAGAGCCTATAGTGGCTGGCCATTGCCACTCAGAAAGGAAATTTTCTTGAATGATTTGGGAAATACCTAAGTGTCTCATTTCTAATTCGATGGCCATGACAGGATATACTTCATCTTTGTAAATATACTGGGGATTGAGACTGAAAAGGTTATCTTTGGATGAGGAAGTAGAGGCTAATGGTGGAGAACTTTGAGCTAGCTGGGGACTTGTTGGTGGATTTAAGACTACTTTAGAAAAAGATTGTGGTTTGGGTGTTTGAGAAGGAGATGGAGATAAAGGTTGGAATGGATTCTTATGAACAGGAATAGATGAGAAGGTTAGTCTAGGGCTAATAGTACTACCTACAAGAGGACTTTGTACTACTTGTTTTGGTTTGGCGGGAGTCTTAAGTGGAACTAGTGCATAATCTTGTTTGGTTGTTGGTCGCGGCCGGCTATTCATTGTGACTGGTTTGGAGATACTCTCTGGAAAGGAAATCAGGGAGAGAATTAGTGTCCCCATTAATAAATTCGATTTTGAAGTCAAAACTAGATAAAATAGCTTGCCATCGGGCAAAAATTTGTTTATGTGCTAAATTTTTAACATCTTTTTCTAAAACATCTTTGGCACTCTTGCAATCAATGCATAGAAGAAACTCTTTGTTGAGTAAATCACTTTGAAATTTAGTAATACATAAAACCATTGACAGAATCTCTTGTTTTATTGTACTATAATTCTTTTGGGCATTATTCCATACTCCTGAGGTAAATCTAACTATTTTTTCTTTATTGTCTATTCTTTGTTTGAGAATGCCACCATATCCTAATCCTGAGGCATCGGTTTCTACTATCTTAAATGCCTGTGGATCTGCTATATGTAATAATGGTATGCTTTTAACTTTCTGTTTTATTAATCTAACGACGTTAGTATGTTCTTCAGTCCATGGTTTAGGATTTTTCTTAAGTCTATCATATAAAGGTTGACAGATTTTGTTTAGGTTTTCTATAAATTCTCTAACGTAATTAAGGCTTCCTAAAAATCTTTGTAATTGTTTTTTCTCTTTAATTTCATCGGGAAATTTATTTGTAAATTCTAAACTACGCTCTATTGGTATTATAGTGCGATTATATATGTAATGTCCTAGAAATCTTATCTTGGTCTGGAATAATTTTACTTTGGTGGATGAAACTACTAATCCATTTGTTTTGATGACTTGTAAGAATGTCTTGAGGTGTTTCCAATGTTCATCTAAATTGTTGGAGAAGATTAAAACATCATCTATATATACTATGGAAAAATGAGAGTAAGGGTTAAAAATATTATTCATAATGTTCTGGAATTCAGAAGGTGCATTTTTTAAACCAAAAGGCATGACGTTCCACTCATATTGACCAAAGGGTACATTAAAGGCCGTTTTATATTTATCTTGTTCTGATATTTGTATTTGCCAAAATCCGGATTTCATATCAAACTTAGAATAAATAGAGGCATTAACTAGTCTATTCAGTAAATCTTTTTTATTAGGTATAGGGTATCTAATCCATTGTAATACTTTATTTAGAGGTTTATAGTTAATTACTAATCTAGGTGTTCCTCTTTCTATTTCTGCACTTTTATTAACATAAAAAGCTGAACAACTCCAAGGAGACTTACTAGGCCTTATTAAGTTTTTATCTAGTAATTCTTGTATTTCTTTTTTACAGTATTCTAATAATTCTTGGTTCATCTGTATGGGTCTTGCTTTTGTTGGTATTTTATTTTCTTTAAAATCTTGTTCATATGGTAAGTTTACTATATGTCTTTTTCTACTCCAGAAAGCATGAGGAAGATCAGAACAAATTTCTTGCTTAAGTTTATTTTCAAATTGTTTTATTTTGCCTTTAAAATAATCTTTCTCTAGTTCTACTTCTATTTTTTTAAGGTGTATTTCTTGCTTTAAGTGGTGTAAATAATTAGTCTTAGTGTCTATTAAATTTATAACTTTACTATAATGCTGTTGTTTTAGTTCATTAATATTTCTAATTTGTGGAGGATTAATAAACTTAAGAGTAATATTGTCTCCGAGAATGTTTGTATGAATTCCTATATTGTCTACACTAAATGGTTTTAGTAGTTCAATAAATGGGGTCCCTAATATTAATGGTCTATTGATATCATTAATCACGAGGAGGTCAGTAGTAAGACAGATTCCTTGGATACAAATCTTTGTATTTGGTAGTTTATATTTAATATTAAGACGTGAGCCATTGGCTGTCCTAAGTTCTTCAGTGGTTTTTTCGAAGTATTCATTAGGAACTATTCCTTCCTGTATACAATTCATATCTGCTCCGGTATCAATTAAAGCTGTGGTGGTAAAGTGGTGATTTTTAATTACTACGGACACATAAACATGCCATTTCTGAGATTCTATTTCTGTTATTGTATCTAATTGGTTTATTTCTGGCATAGTCGCTAGGTCTAGGGAAGTAGATGGGTGATCAGCTATGGGCATATTTTGATTTATAGTTAATATGGTTATTTATTTTTTTAAGTCTTGAATATCTTTTTTAATATTTTTTAATTCATATTGTAGGTCTTCTACTGTCGGTGTTCTAATTATGGGATCATCAAATCTTGCTATTATTTCTTTTATATTATATGATTCTATGGGTTGTTTTAGGGGTTGGTTTAAGGAATCATGTAATTGTTTTAAATAATGTTTCTTTAATTCTGGATTATCTATCTTATTAGCAAATTCTATAAGTAATTTTTGTTCATTAGTGAGTGTATAAATTTCTTTAGTTAAAACATTAATCGACTTACATTTTCTTTTATTATCACACCCTTGACAGTAATTAAAATCTGATTTCATAGAGTTGCTATTTTCACTATTAGTGCTATCTGATGAATCATCTAAGACATCTATTTCATTATCGGAAAAGTCTGAAATTTGTGATTTGTCATCCTGGTCTATTTCGGAATCAGATGAGTGTTCTTTGAGTATGTTATATAAATTGGTTTTTAGCTGATCATCTATATCTAATTCAAAAATTTTAGTTTTTAAAGGGCAGTTGTTTTTATAATGGCCTACTTTTCCACACTTATAACAAGTTGGCGGGGATTTGCTATTTTGATTGGGAGATGTCTTAAATGGTCTTCTAAATTTATTTTGTTGAGGATATTTTTTAAAAGATTTTCTTTTTGAAGGATATTTTTGTTTCCAGTGATAAAGTTTATTAAAATTTCGTTCAAAATTCTGACGCTTTTTATAAGATTTTCTCTTCTGTACTGAGGGTGGAACTAATGGTTGAAAACCAAATTGCTCACAAAATAAGCCTATCTGTTTTTTACCTACTCTGGATTCTTTATCTATCTTATTTTTAATTCTTTGTTCATTACAAAATACTAATGCATCATTATTGATGTATGAAACTATATCTCCATAGGTTATTCTGTCATATGGAATAGTATTATTGTAATGGCTAAGTAATTTATTTCTAACTCTCTCTGCAAATAATTTTGGTAATCCTAATATAAATCTTTCTTTCCAAAAGGCCATATTACAATCTGTCCTAAGCATAATTCTACTAATAAAGTTATCTTTATACCATCTGAAATCAGACATATCATTTATTTTAAGATTATTTAGAAGTGTACTTTGTCGTTCTCTAATTACATTAGGGTCTCCTGTGAAGTGTTTAAGGATAGTGAATATAATTGTATTAACTGCATCTGGGACCTGTTGTCCATTTTCTAGAATAGGTGTTCCTGTAGGGTCTACTTTTAATCTAGTTAGAAGTGCATTTCTATCATCTTGGCTTAAGTAATTATCCCACCATCCCTTAAGCTGTCCCGTGAAGCCAGTAACTAAAAGCTGGGCAGTTTGAAAGTCAGTGTTGTTCCTAGTCTTGTAGGCGGTTGCTACCATGGCCATCTCATGTGCCATATTTAATATCTGATATTCGGCTAGGCCATCTATATTCTATTCATATATCGAGTCGCCGCTATAACTACTTTGTATGTGTTGCCCTCTTTCTTCAAATTGTAGGTCGATAGCAGAGGGTCGAGGATAATAGTTGCGAGTTTCAGGTAGCGGAGTGTAGGGATGTCTATGTCTGAGAGTGTTGGTGTTAATGGTGTTAGAAACATTCTCAATTACTGCTACATGAGGGTTGTTACTAGAGGAGGGCCTACAATTTTGTTGTCTAGGGTTGTCTTGTGTTTGTAGTTCTGCTAATTTGTCTGTAATAGCTTGGAGAAATTCTTCTGTATTATTACTATGTAGATGTATATCACTAGAGAGTTCAGGTGGTCTAAACATGGGTTGTTCAGTGTCTATGTTATCTTTGAAGGGTAATTGATTTTCTCTACTCTGAAGTATACTATAATTATCTGTCAGCATCGTTCTAGTCTGGGTTACAGTATTTTCTATCCGTCCTAACTGTTCACCTATATTTTGGAGATATAAATTACTATAATTATTTTGGTCTAAAATAGCTTTGTGTAGTCTATTTTGATCTGTTTCAGTAAGGGCTTTAAAAGGTGTGGCTTGTATGGTGGAGTTTTGTCCTTGTATTTTTAGGTTTTCGTTAGGAGGGTTTGTAGCTTGTATTCTACGGTTATCGACGGTTGTCCAAGTATTGATTGGCTTTGTAACTACATTGACTTGTTGTTTTATAGGAATAGGATAATAAGTATCTATCCAGTCGAAAAAAGGAATGTATTCTACTTTGTCGCAATACATGAGGTGACCTTTTCGGAGGGTTTCTTGGACATTGGGGGTGTAATGTTGACAGAAACGTTCTCGTTTAGCTAAATTTGTCATATTAAGATAATCTAATTCTATTTTACATACATAATCCATATCTAAAGTATGGGATAACATATTGATAAAATTTTGGGGCGAATGATCTGCCATCTGTGAGTGAGTAGGTGAAAAACTAGGTTGTTGATGAGATTGAGCATATACAGGTTGTGCTAAATTATTTTGAGTATTAGTTTTAATTCCATGTAATTGTGTAACAATAGGATCTATGGGGTCAGATGAGGAGGGTTTAAACTGCGAGTTTGTAGTCCTAAAGGAGTGTGGAGATAATGAGTTTCTAGGGCTATTGACCTTAATCACAGCTTGCCTTTGTGGGGTAAAATTGAGGATTATACTACCATCTGGTGATTCTACGATCTATTCAAGTTCATTATTTTCTACTGGAGGTGGAGTATGTATATTGTCTAAGTTCCATGTAGAGGGTAATGTGACCTCCTCCCATTCTATAGTCCTAGGTATCATAGTATGAAGATTTTGCATATCTGACTGTATCAACATGGTCTTACCTCGAGGGCTCTCTTTCAAGGCCTGAGGGTTGAGGGTTGTATTTAATACTTTATAGCATACTTTATATATTACGGCTAAGCTATCACTTCCTTCTAATAGTTGTATACCCTGTGTTTGTATGTTTAAAACTAGACTACGTAATACGTGTTTATCATTTATGTTTACTTTGAAATTTGGATAACAGTCGAAGTGGACTGGTCCTTTGTTCAAGCTGGTTTCTACGACTCCTAGAAGTGTATTTTGAAATGATGAGGTGTGCCTAGCATCTCTTAAACAGAGAAGTGTACTAACATTGAGACCTTGTCTGAAGAGTGGTTGGATTCCTACCTGTACTAATTCTATATGTAAAAATTTGTATTTTTTCTTATTTCTGCGTAATTCTTCTGCTGTAAATAATTCTATTTCAGTTTGGGCTTTGTCTAGATTAACTACATCTTCTATGGTTTTTACATGGTAGTCATACGAAAAATCAAATCTACCTTCTCTTTTATAAACTTCTTCTTTTCTAACTACTGGTAATTTCCAATTACTAGGGTTACTTTGTAAATTAAGATCTGTATAGGTTTCATGCAGACTATTAATAGTATTAGCATCGTCGATACTATTTCTAGAGGAAGTGCTACTACTTCTGAATAAATTGTTCATCATACTACTGTAGAAAGACTAAACTGTTCAATTTCGGACTCCCTGACGTCACAACGGCTGCCTGCCTCAAAGACGTTCCACTGGGCTCACCACCTTAGAACAGTAGATCGATCTCTACAGTATTGATCACAAATAATTTATACAGAGAATAGAGGGCGTCTCCTCTGTGAGATAGGGTCGATAATGACTAATGGACTACTGTAGTCTGGTTCACCTTCTACAGTAAAGTCTCTGGGTTGGACCCAAATATTTTGAGCAACAACTTGGCTCTGATACCAATTACAGTAAAGTCCGAAATTGAACAGTTTAGTCTTTCTACAGTAGTATGATGAATAATTTATTCAGAAGTAGTAGCACTTCCTCTAGAAATAGTATCGACGATGCTAATACTATTAATAGTCTGCATGAAACCTATACAGATCTTAATTTACAAAGTAACCCTAGTAATTGGAAATTACCAGTAGTTAGAAAAGAAGAAGTTTATAAAAGAGAAGGTAGATTTGATTTTTCGTATGACTACCATGTAAAAACCATAGAAGATGTAGTTAATCTAGACAAAGCCCAAGCTGAAATAGAATTATTTACAGCAGAAGAATTACGCAGAAATAAGAAAAAATACAAATTTTTACATATAGGATTAGTACAGGTAGGAATCCAACCACTCTTCAGACAAGGTCTTAATGTTAGTACACTTCTCTGTTTAAGAGATGCTAGGCACACCTCATTATTTCAAAATACACTTCTAGGAGTCGTAGAAACCAGCTTGAACAAAGGACCAGTCCACTTCGACTGTTATCCAAATTTCAAAGTAAACATAAATGATAAACACGTATTACATAGTCTCGTTTTAAACATACAAACACAGGGTATACAACTATTAGAAGGAAGTGATAGCTTAGCCGTAATATATAAAGTATGCTATAAAGTATTAAATACAACCCTCAACCCTCAGGCCTTGAAAGAGAGCCCTCGAGGTAAGACCATGTTGATACAGTCAGATATGCAAAATCTTCATACTATGAGGGCGTCTCCTCTGTGAGATAGGATCGATAATGACTAATGGACTACTGTAGTCTGGTTCACCTTCTACAGTAAAGTCTCTGGGTTGGACCCAAATATTTTGAGTAACAACTTGGCTCTGAGACCAATTACAGTAAAGTCCGAAATTGAACAGTTTAGTCTTTCTACAGAGAATAGAGGGCGTCTCCTCTGTGAGATAGGGTCGATAATAACTAATGGACTACTGTAGTCTGGTTCACCTTCTACAGTAAAGTCTCTGGGTTGGACCCAAATATTTTGAGCAACAACTTGGCTCTGATACCAATTACAGTAAAGTCCGAAATTGAACAGTTTAGTCTTTCTACAGTAGTATGATGAATAATTTATTCAGAAGTAGTTGCACTTCCTCTAGAAATAGTATCGACGATGCTAATACTATTAATAGTCTGCATGAAACCTATACAGATCTTAATTTACAAAGTAACCCTAGTAATTGGAAATTACCAGTAGTTAGAAAAGAAGAAGTTTATAAAAGAGAAGGTAGATTTGATTTTTCGTATGACTACCATGTAAAAACCATAGAAGATGTAGTTAATCTAGACAAAGCCCAAGCTGAAATAGAATTATTTACAGCAGAAGAATTACGCAGAAATAAGAAAAAATACAAATTTTTACATATAGGATTAGTACAGGTAGGAATCCAACCACTCTTCAGACAAGGTCTCAATGTTAGTACACTTCTCTGTTTAAGAGATGCTAGGCACACCTCATCATTTCAAAATACACTTCTAGGAGTCGTAGAAACCAGCTTGAACAAAGGACCAGTCCACTTCGACTGTTATCCAAATTTCAAAGTAAACATAAATGATAAACACGTATTACATAGTCTCGTTTTAAACATACAAACACAGGGTATACAACTATTAGAAGGAAGTGATAGCTTAGCCGTAATATATAAAGTATGCTATAAAGTATTAAATACAACCCTCAACCCTCAGGCCTTGAAAGAGAGCCCTCGAGGTAAGACCATGTTGATACAGTCAGATATGCAAAATCTTCATACTATGATACCTAGGACTATAGAATGGGAGGAGGTCACATTACCCTCTACATGGAACTTAGACAATATACATACTCCACCTCCAGTAGAAAATAATGAACTTGAACAGATCGTAGAATCACCAGATGGTAGTATAATCCTCAATTTTACCCCACAAAGGCAAGCTGTGATTAAGGTCAATAGCCCTAGAAACTCATTATCTTCACACTCCTTTAGGACTACAAACTCGCAGTTTAAACCCTCCTCATCTGACCCCGTAGATCCTATTGTTACACAATTACATGGAATTAAAACTAATACTCAAAATAATTTAGCACAACCTGTATATGCTCAATCTCATCAACAACCTAGTTTTTCACCTACTCACTCACAGATGGCAGATCATTCGCCCCAAAATTTTATCAATATGTTATCCCATACTTTAGATATGGATTATGTATGTAAAATAGAATTAGATTATCTTAATATGACAAATTTAGCTAAACGAGAACGTTTCTGTCAACATTACACCCCCAATGTCCAAGAAACCCTCCAAAAAGGTCACCTCATGTATTGCGACAAAGTAGAATACATTCCTTTTTTCGACTGGATAGATACTTATTATCCTATTCCTATAAAACAACAAGTCAATGTAGTTACAAAGCCAATCAATACTTGGACAACCGTCGATAACCGTAGAATACAAGCTACAAACCCTCCTAACGAAAACCTAAAAATACAAGGACAAAACTCCACCATACAAGCCACACCTTTTAAAGCCCTTACTGAAACAGATCAAAATAGACTACACAAAGCTATTTTAGACCAAAATAATTATAGTAATTTATATCTCCAAAATATAAGTGAACAGTTAGGACGGATAGAAAATACTGTAACCCAGACTAGAACGATGCTGACAGATAATTATAGTATACTTCAGAGTAGAGAAAATCAATTACCCTTCAAAGATAACATAGACACTGAACAACCCATGTTTAGACCACCTGAACTCTCTAGTGATATACATCTACATAGTAATAATACAGAAGAATTTCTCCAAGCTATTACAGACAAATTAGCAGAACTACAAACACAAGACAACCCTAGACAACAAAATTGTAGGCCCTCCTCTAGTAACAACCCTCATGTAGCAGTAATTGAGAATGTTTCTAACACCATTAACACCAACACTCTCAGACATAGACATCCCTACACTCCGCTACCTGAAACTCGCAACTATTATCCTCGACCCTCTGCTATCGACCTACAATTTGAAGAAAGAGGGCAACACATACAAAGTAGTTATAGCGGCGACTCGATATATGAATAGAATATAGATGGCCTAGCCGAATATCAGATATTAAATATGGCACATGAGATGGCCATGGTAGCAACCGCCTACAAGACTAGGAACAACACTGACTTTCAAACTGCCCAGCTTTTAGTTACTGGCTTCACGGGACAGCTTAAGGGATGGTGGGATAATTACTTAAGCCAAGATGATAGAAATGCACTTCTAACTAGATTAAAAGTAGACCCTACAGGAACACCTATTCTAGAAAATGGACAACAGGTCCCAGATGCAGTTAATACAATTATATTCACTATCCTTAAACACTTCACAGGAGACCCTAATGTAATTAGAGAACGACAAAGTACACTTCTAAATAATCTTAAAATAAATGATATGTCTGATTTCAGATGGTATAAAGATAACTTTATTAGTAGAATTATGCTTAGGACAGATTGTAATATGGCCTTTTGGAAAGAAAGATTTATATTAGGATTACCAAAATTATTTGCAGAGAGAGTTAGAAATAAATTACTTAGTCATTACAATAATACTATTCCATATGACAGAATAACCTATGGAGATATAGTTTCATACATCAATAATGATGCATTAGTATTTTGTAATGAACAAAGAATTAAAAATAAGATAGATAAAGAATCCAGAGTAGGTAAAAAACAGATAGGCTTATTTTGTGAGCAATTTGGTTTTCAACCATTAGTTCCACCCTCAGTACAGAAGAGAAAATCTTATAAAAAGCGTCAGAATTTTGAACGAAATTTTAATAAACTTTATCACTGGAAACAAAAATATCCTTCAAAAAGAAAATCTTTTAAAAAATATCCTCAACAAAATAAATTTAGAAGACCATTTAAGACATCTCCCAATCAAAATAGCAAATCCCCGCCAACTTGTTATAAGTGTGGAAAAGTAGGCCATTATAAAAACAACTGCCCTTTAAAAACTAAAATTTTTGAATTAGATATAGATGATCAGCTAAAAACCAATTTATATAACATACTCAAAGAACACTCATCTGATTCCGAAATAGACCAGGATGACAAATCACAAATTTCAGACTTTTCCGATAATGAAATAGATGTCTTAGATGATTCATCAGATAGCACTAATAGTGAAAATAGCAACTCTATGAAATCAGATTTTAATTACTGTCAAGGGTGTGATAATAAAAGAAAATGTAAGTCGATTAATGTTTTAACTAAAGAAATTTATACACTCACTAATGAACAAAAATTACTTATAGAATTTGCTAATAAGATAGATAATCCAGAATTAAAGAAACATTATTTAAAACAATTACATGATTCCTTAAACCAACCCCTAAAACAACCCATAAAATCATATAATATAAAAGAAATAATAGCAAGATTTGATGATCCCATAATTAGAACACCGACAGTAGAAGACCTACAATATGAATTAAAAAAATATTAAAAAAGATATTCAAGACTTAAAAAATAAATAACCATATTAACTATAAATCAAAATATGCCCATAGCTGATCACCCATCTACTTCCCTAGACCTAGCGACTATGCCAGAAATAAACCAATTAGATACAATAACAGAAATAGAATCTCAGAAATGGCATGTTTATGTGTCCGTAGTAATTAAAAATCACCACTTTACCACCACAGCTTTGATTGATACCGGAGCAGATATGAATTGTATACAGGAAGGAATAGTTCCTAATGAATACTTCGAAAAAACCACTGAAGAACTTAGGACAGCCAATGGCTCACGTCTTAATATTAAATATAAACTACCAAATACAAAGATTTGTATCCAAGGAATCTGTCTTACTACTGACCTCCTCGTGATTAATGATATCAATAGACCATTAATATTAGGGACCCCATTTATTGAACTACTAAAACCATTTAGTGTAGACAATATAGGAATTCATACAAACATTCTCGGAGACAATATTACTCTTAAGTTTATTAATCCTCCACAAATTAGAAATATTAATGAACTAAAACAACAGCATTATAGTAAAGTTATAAATTTAATAGACACTAAGACTAATTATTTACACCACTTAAAGCAAGAAATACACCTTAAAAAATAGAAGTAGAACTAGAGAAAGATTATTTTAAAGACAAAATAAAACAATTTGAAGATAAACTTAAGCAAGAAATTTGTTCTGATCTTCCTCATGCTTTCTGGAGTAGAAAAAGACATATAGTAAACTTACCATATGAACAAGATTTTAAAGAAAATAAAATACCAACAAAAGCAAGACCCATACAGATGAACCAAGAATTATTAGAATACTGTAAAAAAGAAATACAAGAATTACTAGATAAAAACTTAATAAGGCCTAGTAAGTCTCCTTGGAGTTGTTCAGCTTTTTATGTTAATAAAAGTGCAAAAATAGAAAGAGGAACACCTAGATTAGTAATTAACTATAAACCTCTAAATAAAGTATTACAATGGATTAGATACCCTATACCTAATAAAAAAGATTTACTGAATAGACTAGTTAATGCCTCTATTTATTCTAAGTTTGATATGAAATCCGGATTTTGGCAAATACAAATATCAGAACAAGATAAATATAAAACGGCCTTTAATGTACCCTTTGGTCAATATGAGTGGAACGTCATGCCTTTTGGTTTAAAAAATGCACCTTCTGAATTCCAGAACATTATGAATAATATTTTTAACCCTTACTCTCATTTTTCCATAGTATATATAGATGATGTTTTAATCTTCTCCAACAATTTAGATGAACATTGGAAACACCTCAAGACATTCTTACAAGTCATCAAAACAAATGGATTAGTAGTTTCATCCACCAAAGTAAAATTATTCCAGACCAAGATAAGATTTCTAGGACATTACATATATAATCGCACTATAATACCAATAGAGCGTAGTTTAGAATTTACAAATAAATTTCCCGATGAAATTAAAGAGAAAAAACAATTACAAAGATTTTTAGGAAGCCTTAATTACGTTAGAGAATTTATAGAAAACCTGAACAAAATCTGTCAACCTTTATATGATAGACTTAAGAAAAATCCTAAACCATGGACTGAAGAACATACTAACGTCGTTAGATTAATAAAACAGAAAGTTAAAAGCATACCATTATTACATATAGCAGATCCACAGGCATTTAAGATAGTAGAAACCGATGCCTCAGGATTAGGATATGGTGGCATTCTCAAACAAAGAATAGACAATAAAGAAAAAATAGTTAGATTTACCTCAGGAGTATGGAATAATGCCCAAAAGAATTATAGTACAATAAAACAAGAGATTCTGTCAATGGTTTTATGTATTACTAAATTTCAAAGTGATTTACTCAACAAAGAGTTTCTTCTACGCATTGATTGCAAGAGTGCCAAAGATGTTTTAGAAAAAGATGTTAAAAATTTAGCACATAAACAAATTTTTGCCCGATGGCAAGCTATTTTATCTAGTTTTGACTTCAAAATCGAATTTATTAATGGGGACACTAATTCTCTCCCTGATTTCCTTTCCAGAGAGTATCTCCAAACCAGTCACAATGAATAGCCGGCCGCGACCAACAACCAAACAAGATTATGCACTAGTTCCACTTAAGACTCCCGCCAAACCAAAACAAGTAGTACAAAGTCCTCTTGTAGGTAGTACTATTAGCCCTAGACTAACCTTCTCATCCATTCTTGTTCATAAGAATCCATTCCAACCTTTATCTCCATCTCCTTCTCAAACACCCAAACCACAATCTTTTTCTAAAGTAGTCTAAAATCCACCAACAAGTCCCCAGCTAGCTCAAAGTTCTCCACCATTAGCCTCTACTTCCTCATCCAAAGATAACCTTTTCAGTCTCAATCCCCAGTATATTTACAAAGATGAAGTATATCCTGTCATGGCCATCGAATTAGAAATGAGACACTTAGGTATTTCCCAAATCATTCAAGAAAATTTCCTTTCTGAGTGGCAATGGCCAGCCACTATAGGCTCTAAAGTCCAACGCTATTATGAGTTTATATTAGTAGATACTGATTCATGTACTTTTACACATATCCCAGATTTACTTGATCCCACCAAGATTTCATATTCCAAATGTAGAATTTATAAATTTCTTACTCTACCCGATTGGGGACAAAATCCTAATACTCCAAAATAATTTTCAGTAGATTTTAATCCTCCTTCATTTACCTATTATGATTACCAGGATGCCTGGCTTTTAGCTTTCTTCCTTCAAAATCGACATTTTACTCACTCATGGTTTTTCCAATTTCAAATGTCAAATCCTTTAAAATTCCCTGCTTGACTTTATAAATTTTGGAATCATTTAGGACCAAATATCTCAAATTTAATTAGCCCAGTTTTAGAAGGTTTTAATTATTTTAAAGATACTTCTTGTTTTCCTCTAGACCAAGCACCACCTTTATTAGTATTTTTTGCACAATTTAATTTAGCATGGATAGCTATGTGGGAATATAATATCCAAACCATTAGCACAATTAGTACTACTCTTTTTCTTGTTAGACGATTTAAAACAAAATGGTGGCCAAAATTAGAAATCAACAAAGTTACAAAAACTGCCCTAGTAGCCTATTTTTCCAAAAATCCCCAATTTTCCAAAACTCCACTTAATAACCCTGACCATGAATTTCTACTTAATAAATCAAGACTTCAGTGTGATATTGCAAAGACCAGTAGCAGAGCAGCATACAAGAAGTCCTTTATGAACGCCCTCTCACAAATTGCCTCTGATGACGATGATGATTTACTCTCTGATACCGCTCACACCAATTATGCTCAAGACAATGAAGAAACAATTTACGGCCTTGAAGATTACGACCATCAGCTTTACAAGTAGCGTTGCAGCAGTAGACAATCAGCAGTAGACAATCAGCAGTAGACCATCAGCAGTAGACAATCAATCAGCAGTAGACAATCAGCAGTAGACCATCTACAGTAGACAATCAGCAGTAGACAATCAATCAGCATCAGCAGTAGACAATCAGCAGTAGACCATCTACAGTAGACAATCAGCAGTAGACAATCAATCAGCATCAGCAGTAGACAATCAATCAGCAGTAGACAATCAGCAGTAGACAATCGGCAGTAGACCATCTACAGTAGGCCAGCTAAAGACAAAACTCGTTCGCATGCCCGACAGCATCTCCTTGATTTTTGGGTTTTTACTGTAGCAAATTTTACTGTAGCACTTTTTACTGTAGCACTTTTGACTTTTTATCAAATAGTACCAGACAGTTGTAAAATACGACAAATTGTTATCATTCTAGCACAGTATGAAGATAAGCTCCCGGATTCTAGAGCCTCTGAAGTCCGCGGATTCCAAGCAATTTCAAATCCGCATAGTTCTTGATCTTCGTCTATATATATAGCATCTCCTCCTTCTGAACAAGCATCGCAATTCAAAGCCTTCTAAAAACAAAGCTTCACGTTTCGTCCCTGTGAGCGAGAGTTCTTAGCCTCTTCAATCATCCAATCTTCCTGTAATCCTATAGTCCCTTAGTTTTCGAAGTTGTAATTTCTACAAGCAAAGTTTTACAAGTTTTCTGTAAGTATTTGTATTAAGTAATTTGTATTGTGTAATCAGCAGTTTTCTGTAAATCTTTCAGTTATAAAAGATAGTTTTTATATTTCTTCTCTCCTTACAGCTCAAATTTATTATGACATTTAATGACAAATCTTATATTTATTTTTAAGTATCCAGAATTAGTAATAATTAATACAGAAGTTAATCCTCATATGATTTTGGGTGATTTTCACGATCCCTGGCGACCCTCCTCATCAGTAACGAGGATTGAAGAGAAGCGCATGTTGATGGGTAGGAACTGGTCCCTGAGTAATGTGATAGTGTCAGAATTATCGATGGGTATTTCTGTTTCGAAGACAGCTAGAATGGCGAGGGAGAGAACTGGGCTGTTGAGGTATTCTGAGGAAGGGCTTGCTGGTTGGAACTCTTCTTCTGCAAGGAATGCATTGCTTGATTGATTTGAAGCCATGGGTGCTGATTTTTTCTTTGTTGCCATTTTCTTGATGCAGGCAGCTATTTAAATAAGAAATGAGAGAGATGCATGCGTTGAATTTTCAAAAGATCAACAAAAATAATACTAGTCACAGAAGGTGGCTCATTTTCAACAAGAATAAATGCCGGTTTAAAGCCTAGCGTGGCCGCCTTAGTTCCTCTCATGAATCTAGGGCTCTCAATGGGTGGGATCTGGATTGGATCCAGTTGGATCTGACTCAAGTCCATATATATATAGATGGATTCAGATTGGATTCGGATCCAAAAGGTGATATACATATCCGATCCATTTATAAATTGTTAGATCCATTTCCGATCCCAAAATCCATATAACTATCGGATTCGGGTCGGATCTAGGTCCGAATCCACCCCATTACAAATCTAAAAATATATATAATATAATATATTTAATTTAGTAGAAAAATAATGCAAATCCCACTATTTACTGTGGTATCATGGACCTAATTAGAGTGGCATGTCTCAATTTTGAGACATGGCCTAAAATAATCTGTAAAACGGATGGCCAGCATGAATATAACATACACAGTAAGCTGACAATGAGTCGGATCTTAATCGGATTCGGATCAAACTCAGATATGTTCATATGAATCCAAATCCGGTCCATTTAAGTAATTGGACCTATTTTAAGATCCAAATCCGGTCCATTTAACTAATCAGGCCTATTTTAAGATCCAAATCCGTATTATATGGATTCGGAGCGAACCGGATCTCGGAACTGACCTGCTCCATTGAGAGCCCTACATGAATCTATCAACGCAGGTATCTGCTAATGAGAATATTTATGTTCCCCAACTTCTACATTGGGTGTTTTTCTCAAAAGGGGGTTCTTTTGAGAAAATTTTTGCTAAACTGACGGCTTGCATACGCAATATACCTGCAAATCCGTGCAAATCCCAGCCGTGGCTGAGATCTGCAATCGAGGGTATTATAATGCTCGGAGATCGAGCCTCTCACCTCGTTTCTCTCTCTTTGAGAATCTCTCGAATGGCAAGCAAAGGGACTGCGGAAGCCTGCGAAGTTACTATGTGGGAAACTAGGTGTGGCCACCGTGATGTTTTTGAGAAATCCACCCCGTCCATTCTCTATGTGAGCTCATTTAATTTAGGACATGAGACAGAAAATGAGCTAGATTTAAGACTCAAGTGGGCCGCACTGAAGGAAAAGGTGGATATGAAAATTCCTACCATTGAAACATCCCTCGGTCCACAGTGATGTTTATAGGCCATCCATACCGATCATAATGTCATTCCCACTAGGATGAACTGAAAACACAAATATTAGCCTGATTTAAAACTGTTGTGGTCCGACAAATATTTCAACTATAGACGTTTGGTCCTCACGTTTTCAGCCCACTTGAGTCTTGGATCTAGCTCATTTTTGGCCGCCCGTCCCAAAATAAGCTCACAGAACGGATGGACGGGGTGGATTTATCACAAGCATCATGGTGGGCCTCACCTATAGCATAGGCACTTCGTGCCAAAGGCTTCCGCCCAAAATCCCGGTCGGTTGCTTGCAAATGGGTACGCTTTTATTGTACTGAGTAAACTCAGTTGGGCCACTGTGAATGTATATGGTTTATCCACACTGGCCATCTGTTTTTCCTTCATTTTAGGGGTTGAGTTGAAGCAGATCCAAAGCTCAAGTGGACCGTACCACAAGAAACAGTAGGAATATTGACTTTCACCATTGAAACCTTCCTAGGGCCCACATTGATGTTTATTTGTCATACAAACCATTTATAATGTCACAAAGACATGGATGAATCGGAAAAGCAAATATCAGCTTGATCCAAAACTTCTGTGGCAACGATTAACCTGTTTTCATCCTTAGCCGTCTATTTCTTGGCCACCTATGGAATGGTTAAGGTCATTCCAATCGTTAACCTGTTTTCTTCCTTAGCCGTCTATTTCTTGGCCACCTATGGAATGGTTAAGGTCATTCCAATCGTTAACCTGTTTTCTTCCTTAGCCGTCTATTTCTTGGCCACCTATGGAATGGTTAAGGTCATTCCAATCCACTGATCATTTGGTGCAAGGGTCATCCATGGTGAGGAACATCATTTCAACCGTTTGGATTGCTGAACAATGAACCCTAGCATTCTGATCAATGATATCCAAAAAATAAAATGAGTGATGATGGCCTACAACCAATTGTAGGTTAGCATACAGACCCATCCATGTGCCAATGTCTCAAGTGTGCACCGCATCTCAACCATGAGAAATGTTGGCCTCATCATGAAAAAGGCCGTTCAATCTTCAAGCAGACCACCCTGTACAGAAACAAAGGACGGTTTAGATAAGACAGAACAACACTTTCATCTGACATTTGCATGGTATAGATGCCGCGTACACATTAGCATATATGATTAGAAGAAAATTCAACGGAAGGAATTTCCTACCCGCCTTTTCCTTTAGTGCCGCTCACTTGAGTCTTGAATCCGCCTCATTTTGTGTCTCATGTCCTAAAATGAGCTCACATAGAGGATGGACAGAGTGGATTTCTTACAAATATCATGGTGTGCCCCACCTAGGTTCCCACACAGTAACTTGATGAATTATGCCAAAGGGCGCGACTTGGCTGTTACCCGGTCACAGCTTAGTGAGTGTTACCCCTATCGTGGGGCCCACCACTACGTGAAAAAGGCAAATTTGCGACGGACATTGAGCGTCGCAAAAATTTCTTGGTTTAACGACGAACCTGGTTCGTCGTATTTGAAAATATTCCGTCGCTTTTGCGAAATTAAGGCGGGATTTCGTCGCGGGATTTACCGACGGACAAAGTTCGTCGCAAAATTATAATTTCCGACGGACTTAGCCCGTCGCTATTTAACGACGGATTTGGTTCGTCGCTAATCCCAGCATGAAAAGATGCCGCCAAGTAAGGTCCGTCGGAAAATAAAATTTAAGAAAAATGAGATATTGAAAAAAACTGATATTTTTTAAAAATTTAAAAATTTGATATTTAAAATAACAGATTTAGTAATTTGAAAGAAAAAGTTAAGAGATTTTAAAAACAAAATTGAGAAATTTGAATAAAATTAATATGTTTGAAATTTCTTTTCAAATTTTCACAAAATTAAACATTTTGAAAAAGAAAATTGTGAAGTTAAAAAAGAAATTTGTGATTTTCAAACAAAAAAAGTTGAGAGGTTTGAAAATAAATTAACAATTTTTTAGTAAAATTGAGATTTAGAAAAATATTAAGATTCAAAAAATTGAGATTTAAAAAAAAAAATGGCCATTTGAAAAAAGTTGAGAAGTTCGAATAAAATTGATAAGTTTGTAAAAAAATTGAAATTTTTATAAAGAAATTAAGATTTTGTATTTCGAAAAAATTAAGAAGTTTGATTAAAAAATTGATATTTTGAAAAGACATAAAAGTTGAGATATTTGATAAAAAAAAAAAAAAACAGAGAGAGATTTTATCAGTTTTGAAAAAAAAAATATTGGAAAAAAATTGTGGTTTAAATAAAAGCGAGAAATTTGAAATGAGTGGGCCAAATTTATTGGTGGACATTTATTGGATAATTGAAAATGAAAAATTACACTCATTCAGTTAACTGGTTATCAGTTTGGTTTATGCATACATACATGTTCATTGGTGCAAAAAATGAAGGCCCTAATATAATAATGTTAATTAATTGCAAGGAAAATTTATAATGATGAGATTGATCAAATTCTATGATCAAGTCATCCTAAAGTTGATCTGAATGGTCAGATATGTTTAGAACGTGGTAATTATTATTGAAAACAAAATTAAGCCCGAATCATATCCGTATAAAAGACTCTTTAAATGTGCACAATCAGTTTGTCTAGAGCTAGAAAAATTTTGGACAATCTGATTGGTCCAAATTGAAAAGTAAATGACTTTAGATGTTTAGATTAAATTTCACTCAAATCTAATGGTTAGGTTACAAGATATGGCCGATCATTGATCAATTTTATCCATTTAGTATCTTTCTCATCTTAAACTTGATCAGGGCAAGTGACCAATCAAATCAAAGTTATTGATGAATATAATAGAGTGAATGGATTAGATTTCCAAATTAGGCCAAATTTTTAGGTCCAAATTGCGCTGCAACTTGTTGACCTCATGAAAACCTAATAAATGTATAGTCATTGGACCCCAAACTCTAATCTAGCCATTGAGAATTTGATCTTTTCTAATATTTGCTATTGCATCCTAAAATAATATAAAAGAACAGATGGATGGATTAGATATACATAAAATATATCAGATGGATTGGTTAGTGACAGGGTCACCAGTCAATGCCAAGTGATCGGTGCTCTGTGGGCCCCACCATGATGAATGTGTTTCATCCACTCTATCCATACATTTTTGTAGATCATTTTATGGTATGAGCCCAAATTTGAGGTAGATCCAAATCTCAAGTGGACCACATCACAAGAAACAATTTTAATTGAACACCCACTGTTAAAACTTATTGAGGGCCACGGAAGTTTTGGAACAAGCTGATATTTGTTTTTTACCTACATCCAGGTCTGTATGACCTAATTAAGAGGTTGGATGTCAAATAATTAATATAGTGGGCCCTACGAGGTTTTTAATGGTGGACATTCAATCAATACTATTTTCCTGTGGTGTGGTCTACCTGAGATTTAGATTTGACTCATTTATTGAATCAAGCACTAAAACAATCTTCAGAAATGGCTCGACAGCGTGGATAAAACACATACGTCATGGAGGGGACCACAAAGCACCGGCCAGTGGCCCCATAGCCAAGGGGTGCGAATTAGGTGTTACCCCAGGAACAGCTTAGTGGGTGTTACCCTAACCGTGTGGGGCCCATCTTGTTGTAGTTTTTATATATCAACACTGTCTATCTCTTTTTTCATATCATTTTAGGATGTGATCCAAAATCCTAAGAAGATCCAAATCTTAGGTGGACCATATCACTAGAAACAGTGATGTATAACCATTAAAAACGTTTTGTGGGCCACAAAAGTTTTAGATCAATCTGATCTTTATATTTTCCCTTCATCAAGACTTTATTGACATTATCAAGAGCTTGGATTGCAAATAAACATTACAAAAACCTTACGATGGGCTCTTTGGAATTTTTAATGGTGGGGCACTCAATCACACTATTTCTAGTGTTATGGTCCACTTGAAATTTGGATCTACATAATTTTTGGAAAGTCGTCCTAAAATGGGCTGTAGAAACAGATGGACGGCATGGATATACAAAATATCATCCGGCCATACGGTGGGGGTAACACCCACTTAGCTGTTCCGGGTAACACCTAATTCACGCCTCTGGCGCAGATTGCGTCAGTACTAAGCACGTGCGGAGTAAACTCTGTGGGGCCCACCATGATTTATGTATTTTATCCACTCTGTTCATCCATCTTAACAGATAATTTTAGGTATGGTGCCAAAAAACGAAGCATATCAAAATCTAAAGTGGACCACACCACAGGGAAAGTGTGAACTGAATGTATACCATTGAAAAATTATAGGGGGACACAGAAGTTTTAGATCAAGCTGATATTTGTGTTTTTCCCTTCATCCATGTTCATGTGATCTTATGAACAGGTTGGATGACAAATAAACATCAATGTGGGGCCTGGGAAGGTTTCAACGGTGGAAATCATTATTCCCACTGTTTCCTGTGGCATGGTCCACTTGAGGTTTGGATATGCTTAAATTTTGGGTTCAACCAATAAAATGAGCTGGAAAAACATATGGACGGAATAGATAAAGCACATGCATTCTAGGTGGGCCCAACTGAGTTTAATCCGCACGATAAGACCGTGCAATCCGATTAACCCATCCCCTTACCCTAAAAAAAAACCCAAATCCTCGTTCCCTCCTCTCAATCGTCTCCCGCCCCTCCTCTCTCTCTCTCTCTCTCTCTCTCTCTCTCTCTCTCCAAAAATCGCCATTGCAGCTTCCAAGCTTCGACGCCTCCCATCCCCGCTCCCGTTGCAGCTTCCAAGCTTCGACGCCATTGCAGCTGGTATGAAATCTCTCTCTCTCTCTCTCTCTCTCTCTCTCTCTCTCTCTCTCTCCAACATTGAATGTTGAAACCCTAATACGGATCAAGACCTTTCAATCAGTGCGATTTTTGATCTGTGCCACATCGCAGTGGACCCCATACGTGGACGGTAGGGATTGACGGACACGTATAAGCACATCACATTCGCATTTTCAATAGCCAATTTCTCGCCGATATTTTATAACCAGTCGTGTACGGTATGGCGAGAGAAGTTGGAGAGCGAGGAGAGGAGTTTGGTTTGCTTTATCTTCTACAGTATACAAGCTCTGTGGGGCCCATGATTTTACTTATATATGTGAAATCCAGTCCGTTCATCAGATTTTAAGTATTATTTTTACTGTACATTCACATTATAGGCCTGATTAAAGATTCATGTGGGCCATACGAATCGGAAAATAGTATAAATGCTCCTACAACCGCTAAATTGATATGGCGGGACCCGTGTGAGTTTTTTATCAGGCTGTTTTTTGTATTTATAATCCATTCTAGTGATTTACACGTGATTAACGGGTTTGATGAGAGATATGCACGATGGTGGGCCATCTGAGTTGTGGATCTAGATTTTTTTTTTTGGTATTTGGGCTAAAATCGAGGATAGGGCCTGATGTACGGAGAGGATTGGGTATTTTAAGCATGGTGGGCCCCACAGGTTTGGGTATTTTAAGCACTGTATAAAGCAGGTGTAGCATAGATCTGGCAGAAGATCTTGAAGGCAGAAGCTCTAGACATTATTTTAGACGAGATGGAAAGCATAGATCTGGCACATGTTTGATATTGGCACGTTTGCCTCATGCTGATATGAGGATGGAGACTGCAGGGCTCTACACTTTTCGGATTGTATATGTTGCTATGGGGCCCATCTTGATGTATGTATTATGCGGCCCATCTTGATGTATGTATTATGTATCCATGCCGTCCATATGTTTTCCCAGATCATTTTAAGGTATTATCCAAACACTGAAGGAGATTCAATTATCAGGTGGACCATACCATAAGAAACAGTTGCGATTGCCCGTCCTACCATTACACCAGAAAACAGTGGCGATTGAATGCACACCTTTTTTTTCTTTCTTTTTCTCATCTTGCAGTGTAACAACAGAGGGGATGATATAGCATGGGTTTGGTTGCAGCAATCATCATTTTAACATGGGTTTGATTGCAGCAATGTGTATGGGAATAGACTGAATGGAACCATTCCACGTGCATTCCAAAAGCTTGAGAGCATGACAAACTTGTGAGTCCGATCCTGTCTCATTGGAATTTACATTTTTCATTATATTTTCTTGTGTTTTCAATGTAGCTAAAAATGTGTGCATTTGTGTGCATGCTTGCGTTTTCAATGTAGCTAAAATTTGGATGACTGAGAGCATCTGATGTATTGATTTTTTTGGGCATAGTCTAGCCTCGTTAGGGCCCATCAGATCAACAGTTTGGATGACTAAGACATGGGGTCCATTTTTCCATACTGAGGGCCGTATGATACTATGCTTACCTTGAAGTCATTATCTAATGAAACAGGTCTGCAGTGGGGAACAGCAGAGCAATGGCCTTTAATTTCTTTGTCTTGAAACAGGAGAATTGAAATGGGAAGATAGAGAGTGTTTGATTTACCTTGACATTTAGCATCTAATATTTCAAAGCTTCTTTATTTTACAGGATTCCTCTGTGATGGCTTGATGTGCGGCTGCCAATTCTTTACACTTTATCTTAGCCTGACAGAATTTTCTGCTCCAAAGTTTACCTAGCCTCAGCTTGATCTTTGAAAGTAGAGATCTCCTCCCTATGCTTTTTCTGCTAATTATGAAATACATGCACAGGTGGTTTGAGTCTATAGCTCAATGGTGGATAACATTCATTTCAAAGTTGAGGTATTAGGTTTGATGTGTATTATGTTGGCATGTGGGGTTTTTTCTAGTCTATAATATGGTTTAAATGAAAAAATACCTTCTCCTCACTGTTTGAAAATGGTTATAGCATGAACAGAGAGTTCAACTTGTATGTTAGATGAGTAAACACATCTAATGTATCATGCAGAACTCACAGTCCATTCTCCAAATAGTTTGGTATTCTTTGAAAGGAAGGAGAATTATACAATGTGTGGCTTGCTTATTGACAGCATGCATGGGAACATGAAGACAAGTGTGGCTGTGGTTTGGTAATTTAGACCATTGTTCTGTAGTTGTATTTCTCTTCTTAACCATCTATGTTTAGGCTAAAAATCAGAAGGTTAAGAATGTTCTATTGTGAAGACTGGGTTGGAAACGTGCTTTTGTTGTGAGTTTTGATATTTTTATATACTTTTTTTTTTTATTGAAGTAATTGGAAAGATATTGATGTGTGGGACTCATGAGTTTCTTTTCTTTAGAAAATTTTTGTTTCTTTGGAAATGATTTGCTGATTTTTTTGGCTATATGTATCTGTAGGCTCGGATCATGGTGCAAAGGCCCTCCCTGACCTGTAAATCTCTTTCTTTTTCATTTTCTGAGATTTGGATTTTCTTTCTTTCCCATTTTTCAGTCTTCTTGTTTTACTGTCTTTGGGTGATTGATCAATCTGATTTTTTTTCAGATCAGGCCCAAGAAACCTCAGTGTCATTCCAGATAATTGTATAAAATCTCCTCTCACTGGTAGGTTTTGGAGTATCTTTTCAAAACTTTTGTTAAATCTTTTTCCTTCTAGGGTGACTAATTGATCCGAGTTATTTGGGTCTTGTTTCAAAGCAAATGCAAGAGACACCAAATCAAAGAAAAGGGTATGCTTAATAGTTTGATTGCATTGATACAGTTACTATTTTCCCTCACCTGGCCATTGGAATGAATTGGTTCTTGCCTATTAAGGAGTAATGGTTGCCAATGTTGTCATTGTGAAATCTGTCAAAGTTCTGGTTTTAATTGATTGGTAATCTTTAATTGATGGAGCATAATACTTTCGGTGGGGTTGATGAATTTGTAGGGACGAAACCAGATCCATTGGTAGAAGGCAAGCACTTGTATTTTCACTTCTGTTTCTTTGCTGGACAGCCATTGAAAGGTTCAATATTTTCTGACTTATTCCTGTATTGGTTGAAATCTGATTTTCTTGCTTCTTTTGATTATGAATTAGAAAGATTCCTTGGTTAGATATGAATGTGGGGGATATGTTCAATTTTGTAGAGAATGGTCCCATGTTCTGAATGAGTTATAGAAAACTCTAGCCACATCCATGCCAAAGTAGTTTATGCACTACCAAACCTTAAACTGAAGTTTGACATTGAGGTATACAAATGCAAATACATATAAACACCCATTAATTTATGGAGTAGATAGAGTAGAATCTGGAGATTGATACAGTCATGTAAGATAATAATATACTATTCTGAAAGCATATTGTAATCAGTTGTGTCAGAAAATGCCAAAAAATCTTTAATAAGTTTTTCATTATTATGTAAACAATCAAATTGACCTCTTTGAGTTTAAAATCAGAACATTAGAAAAATACACAATGAATAAAAATCAAACTTTGAGGTTAGTTGAAGTTGAATCCTAACGACCATTACCACAATATGTGAAGGTCAACATAATCGCAATTGTCCATAAAAGCACTCTAGGTAAGTCATAGGTTAATTTGGTGTTTCATTCAGTTAAGATGTAAGAAATCATAAGAAAGAGCTCCACAATTTAAGGTTGAAGAGAATGTCCATCATTTGATCTCTTAGTAAAAAAAAAGAAAAACAATAATAAATAGACCTGTTTTTAAAGATTCTTAAAGCCCCCACCAATTTCAAGTTTTAAACAGAAAATGTAAGCCAAATAAAATGTAAAAAGAAGAGAACTAAGTACAATTTGAATAATAAATCGCAGGAGTTGGATCTTAGAAACATAGGTTTCATTGAAAAAGGATTCAAACCGGGGACTCAAAATCTTTTTGCCTAAGATTCGATGTCAAGTAAAAAATCATAAATCCTAGGATTTTGATAATATGAAAGCGAGACATTAGGATTTATTCGGAGAGAAAAACTAAGTTGAGTTACTACAGAGATTTGGCGCCTTAAGCTCTGAGGTTTTTTGGGTTTCTTGCCAGTCATGGGACAGGTTTTGTTGTATTTTATTTTTGTTTTTCCTTTTTTTTTTTTTTTTTTTTCCTTTTGTTGTTTTTTCTGTTCTCTGTTTCTGTTTTTGACTCTGCCTAATAAATTGCTTTGTTTTTCAATAGAAAAAAAAGTTGTGAGGTAGTAGGTTGTGTTAGCCGCTTTAGCAAGGCAGGTTCAGAAACCATGACGGCAAATAAATTGGGCTAAGTAGTCTTAAGGACACCATCAGTTGTAATGCGTAACAATTCCCATTTGAACTACATAATTTTTAGTTCACTAACACTCTATAACCCTTCTTTGCCAGCTGCCTTTCGGAGCCTCTTTTATTTTTCCTGAAATGTGCTGTCTTTTGGAGCATGTGTACAAGTGTTGGGTAAACAGGAAGGTTGATGTCAGGTGCCATTTAAAGGCTGAGTCCAAATTTCTATGAAGGAGGCTAAGATGTTGATGATGATGGCTGCTGCAGCGGTGTTATAAATTTTAGTCCATGAACACGTAACGTAGAGAAAATTTACCATCACATATACTGCTACATTAGTAGAATTAAACATAGTGTTTTTCTTAATAGGTGCTCAATGTTTCTGCCCCTATCATATTAGGAAATGGATTACCCCTGGTGTGCTAAACCAAATGACCTGGCTGCAGCAATCTGAATCCCTTTAGGATAGCAATATATTGGTCTCATCTCTCTAAAAAAAAGAAAAACAATATATTGGTCTTGCCCTTTGCAAGAAGAAGAGATAAAGCAACCCCATTTGTGTAGGCAGAAGACTAGAGAGTAGGTTGGACTGAGTGGTCAAGGTTCTCATGTTGGTTCGGGTTGAAAAACTCCAACCCAATTTGAATTCGGGTTGGGTTCTGGTTGAGCAAATTCAGGTCGAGCTTGGTCGGGTTGGAATAATCATATGTATTTGGTTCAGGTTGGGTTGGGTCAGGTTCGCCTCACCATGAAGATCGCCTGGCATAAAAATGAGGCAGATTCGCTCATAAGGTGGTCCACGCCGCTGGGATCAATGGAAGACCGACTGTCCAACTGGACATAAACGTGTAGCTATCTTGTGAGCTTGATCAACCCGGTTTTAGTGAAAGTTGGTCTTCATGGTGGGCCTTTCATTTTGACGGTGCTGATTTAACGAACGAGGGGAATGGTGGACCAAAATGCTCTTCATGTATGATTTGCCCTATATCCACCTCGTCCATCCGTTTTTCAACATGGTCCCAAAAATTAAAAAGGTCCAAATATCAAATGGACCATACCACAGGAAGCAGTGGTGATTGAAATACAAAGACAGGCTTGATTCAAAAATTTTGTGGCCCACTAAAAGTTCTTAATGGTCATTCACTACTGTTTTCAGCTGTGTAATTTGGATCGACTTAGATTTTGAGATCACTATCCTAAAATGAGCTGGAAAACCGTATAGAAAACGAGATTGGTGCTTAGGTGGATATATAGAGCACTGGCAAAAACCTCAGTTAACTCATGATTACTAACTTGCATGCATTGCATGGCCAGCCACCTGCCTATCTTAAGCTGGAAGCCTGTAACTGGGACTAGATTCCTGCCCTTGTTTCACTCACGATATTTGACAGGCTGACTGGCTCGTAGAGCAACCCACCCAAAAACCCAAGCATGCTATAGCTTATTGAAATCCTCTTGCCAAATGCATGATAGTATTTGTATTCCCCTCCATCGTCCGTCCAAGATCAGCATTCACATTACCGTCCGTCCGTACCTTCTTTTTCTCCTAAAGTCACATTTTCATACTTTTCTTTCCAAGAAAGGCAAATCTATAACAAAATTTCAGAAAAACATATGCTAAAGCAAGTTCTAAAGCACTCAGTCCTTACTCAACTTAGTGGTAGACTCACAGTAGTTTCAACACTAAGGTGATGGGTTTTGAGTAGAGGTGGGCAACGATCCAATTTGAGTCGAACATAGACCAGATCGGATTATTCGGCTGCTTGAGTGGGTGTGTTCAAACAATGTTCGAACAAACATTCAAACAGGGTGGCTTTATTCGAACTCGATTTGCTCTGGCCCAATTATCTTCAAACATATGGATTTTGAACAATTTTTATGAGTTAAAACAAGTTCAAACAATTTCACTTTTTTTTTCTTGAAAATATTTTTTCTACTACTAAATAGTAAGTACTGATTTGTTCAAAAATTACATATCACATATGACAAATCACAAGGTTTAAAGTTTCCCATTTCATAAATTACATATCACAAATGACAAATCACAAGGTTTAAAGTTTCCCATTCCATAAATTACATATCACAAATGACAAATCACAAGGTTTAGCCACAAGTAAATCTCCAATGAACCACACCACAAGAATGACATTATAATGGCATTAAACATCACTATGGACTCCAAGGAGATTTCAATGGTAGGAATTTCTCTACCGCCTTTTCCTTTAGTGGGGCTCATTTGAGTCCTGGATTCAGATCATTTTCGGAGTTTTGTATTCTATAGGAGGAAGAGCTGAAGACAAAGTATGGAGGACTTCGACCCAAGTTACCTCCAATCCAAGTAACTATTGTTTCTCTTGCTTGTAGATTGGTCTCAGTGATGCGGACTACATTTATATGCTTATCAGTTTTGGATTTCTATTTTTATTTTCAGATCAGTCCACGCTCTTACTTTGACTCTGCTGACTAAAAATTTCTCTGCTTGCTGGCTTTGTTTGTGAATGCTCTATCCAAAGAGGATCAAATGGAATTGCCTCCAGGTTTCCGATTTCATCCCAGTACTGAAGCTTCATCATGCATATATAATAGTTATCAAGCTTGTCACCTAGCATTTCTTACGAGTAGGTGGTGCTTCATTGTCTTTTGTTGTTGTTTTTCCTTTTTTGTTCTTACATTATAATACTGACTCTTTATGTTTTATATTCTGATTTTGCAGGTGGGCCAGTTGATGGATTTGCTAACGTATGAGGTGGAAG
This sequence comes from Liriodendron chinense, assembly GCA_003013855.2. NCBI lineage: Eukaryota > Viridiplantae > Streptophyta > Magnoliopsida > Magnoliales > Magnoliaceae > Liriodendron > Liriodendron chinense. The sequence continues at coordinate 79,706 of ML058554.1, forward strand.
TAGCTATAAAGGAAAGATTAGAAATGAAGGCTAGCTTCACGTATGGTCAGGAGATTGGTTTCAATATTGGGAACAAAATAAAGCCTAGTTGCTCATTCTATGGAGAATGGTTCACTTCAATGTGTAGATTTGTAACAAATATTAATATTAATTTTCACTAGAAATGTAAGGACTTTAAGTTTCATATATGATATAATTATGATTTGTTAGGTTTTAATTTTTTTTTTGTTTTAAATAATTTGGATGACTATCAGGTGCAATAGATTCAAAAATAAATTCAAACAGTAATAGGTGTGCGTTCAGAAAATTTAGCGACGGATCAAACCCGCTAAAATTCCTAAATAAATGTCGCCCATAAATTTAACGACGGACCAATTTACGTGGCAACAATTTTGTACGACGGACCGATGTCCGTCGCAACAATTTTGTACGACGGCCCAATGTCCGTCGCTAAATCCGTCGCTTTACATAATTTAGCGACGGACGTAATTCGTCGTGTAAAAGCGACGGACATAATTCGTCGTTTAAAATTTGCCACATGGTAAACTGCGACGGCCCATGCGACGGGCCAAGTTCGTCGCTAATATAGATTTGCGACGACTTGATTCGTCGCAAAAATGCAATTTTGGCGTAGTGCACCTTGATGATTTATTATATATCCATGCCATCCATCTGTTTCTACATATCATTTTAGTACGGAGTTCCAAAAATTAAGTAGATCCAAATCTTAGGTGGACCATAACACAGTAAACAGTGGTGATTGAGTGCCTCACCATAAAAAATTCCAAAGGGCTCATAGTAAGGTTTTTGTAATGTTTATTTTCCATCCAAGCCGTTGACAATGTCAAAGAGATCTGGATGAAGGGAAAATATAAACATCGGATTGATCCAATGTCGTGAATTGCCTAGTGAAGGTGAGCAGATGAAGATGTGCTTGAGGGCTCTAGACCCGATGATCTCATATGGATTGTCAGGCAATACTTTCAATTCTTTTCACGAGCTGGCGACGAAAGCGCATCTCGTCGAGGAAGCAACCTCCCAGGTAAACTTCAGACTCGAAAGACAGAAGAGAGAGATGGGAAGAGTAGTAGAAACTCATCAAGTCGATAAGAGCAGAGATCAGAAAGACCGCAAGCATACCACTATCGATCACAAGCCAGAGACAAAAGCAACAGTTATACAAGACAAGGGTAAAAGGCCTTATGCACCGAAACGCATATCGATAGCAGACAGAGAAAGGGTAAATGGCCCATACACATTTGATATGGCCGATTTAGTTCCGATCATAGAACAATTAATCGAAGAAGGCTTGATGTGTTTACTAGAGCCTGTCCATCCCCATGAAGTTGGGCGAATAAATGACCCCAAATATTGTAAATATCATCAATGAGTCAGCCATAACACAGAAGATTATTTCTCCTTGAAAGGAAGAATACAGGGGCTGATCAACCAAGGAGTCAGTAGCATGAAAGTACCCGAGACAACAAAGGAAACAGCCGGGACAATTTCAGCAGTCCCAATAGGAAATGACACCAACCGACCAACTTCATTCCCCGAGCCAAAAGAACCATGGACTCTAATCAGTAGTAAGAAAAGACTCGAGAATAGACGAAGGCTTGTCAACAGAAGAAAGAACAGAGGAAGAGGAAGGAGAGGAATAGCACAGGGGCAGATACGACCCACGATGAACATAGTATACTACATAATGCTGTCATTTGCCGAACAAGCACCGTTTGAAGAAACCTCACAAACAACTGAGGGAGAAGTTGACGCAGTCATCTTACGATCGGAAAAGCAAATGCCTGACCGTACCCCTCCAAGATCTGACGACTCGATGCAAGAAGACGGTACCCTTGACAGGCCGGAATAGAGAGCCCGCATGCAGAAATTGAAAGAGAAGGTCGTCGAGGCCACCACCAGTCAGCCAAGCCCGATACCAGTAGCGTACGATGTTGTGTCACATCTGCAGAAGGTCCCCGCCCGCTTAAGTATATAGACGCTTTATGTCTCTCAAAAGTGTACAGAGAGGTGTTAATCAATGCCTTACTTAACAGTGAGGTCAAAGAGCTCATGATGATAGAAATAGAAGAAGAAATGAATAATACAGATAATTTTTGGGAGGGGTATATACCAGTGTCACAAGTCATGCATGTCGACCATCCCTCAACAATCACTTTCTCAGAAGAAGACCGCACGATCGAATTACCAAACCACAACTGTCCGTTAGTGGTCACAGGAACAATTAGGGACACAGAAGTCAAGAGATGTATGTTAGACTGATAGGTCTGCCGTAAATATCATGCCATTGAAGACATTACAGAAATTGGGTTACAGGCAATCAATGTTACACACGAGTCTCATGATGATTTAAGAGTTCAACCAAGACAGTCAGCGTACACTTGGATCAAGTCACGGTAATGTTGGAAATCGAAGAACTGGCGACGAAAGTAACATGTCAAGTGATCGACGTAGTGACAACATACAATCTCCTCTTAGGAAGGCCCTGGCTCCATCAAAATCGCATAATCCCTTCGACGTATCATCAATGCTTCAAATACAACAAGGGAGGGGTCCAATACAGGGTAGCAGCGGATTCGAAACCATACACAATAGCTGAGTCATTTTTGCCTGATGCAAAGTATTACAACCTCACCGACAGCAGTAAAATCAGCAAGAAACCCGATATAATGAAAAAAGGGCAAGGGGCAAGACCTCGAGGGGAAATCCCAAAATAATTCGAAAGATCAACTTCAGCCGATCACGAAGAAGTTCTATATGGTACCACAACATTTGCGTCAGCCAGGGCAGTCTGTGTTAAAACTGATCTCAGATCAACACATGAGCGTGCTAAAATCTAGCTTCAACATGTCGATACCCAAGATAGGAAGAGTTAAGCCATTCCCGAAAGCTCCAAGCCAATTCATCGTGCCGTCAAGAGATATCACTTAAAAAGATATCAAGTTTCACTCAGGACCAAGTCAGCCAGTATCATCAGAAGGAGAAGAAGAGGGAGGAGAGTTTACCCGACCCCGGCCGATAGAGGAGAAGAGATATAGCAGAGCCATCTAGAAGATTATGAGAAACATGGGATTCTCCGGCCGAGATTCAAGCACGAAGAAGAGGTTACTAGCTCCGTTTGAAGAATACAAGCAAGTATACAGGAATGGAGAGGGTCTAGGAGCTAAGGCAGGCGTGAATATGGTAACCATCGAAACCTGTGGAAGAAATACAGCTGCAAGATCCTACTGACGTGATCCAGCCAAGTGTCGTACCTATGCAACTGGAAGACAGGGGACAACCAACAATTGATGAACTTGAAGAAATAAATTTGGGTACTCTCGAAGAACCTAGGAACACATACCTAAGCAGAAACGTTCCGAAAGATGAAAGAGAAAAGTACATACACCTGTTGAGGGAAAATAAGGACGTCTTCGCCTGGACATATTCATAAATGCCAGGACTCAGTCCAACAATCGCCATGCACAAGCTGAGCATCATGACGGAGAAGAAACCAGTGAAACAACCTCAACGACGATTACACCCTAACAACGTGCCCAAAATCGAGGAAGAAATCAAGAAGATGATCCAGGTTGGATTCGTTCGAGAAGTAAAGTATCCCCAATGGATCTCGAACATCGTACCAGTCAAGAAGAAGAGCGGACAGATATGAGTTTGTGTTGACTTCCGAAATCTCAATGAAGCCTTCCCTAAAGACGATTTTCCTCTTCCGATTTTAGAGCTGTTGATTGATAGCACGACACGATATGCAGTGATGTCTATTTGCTTCCCCAAGTGTAGGGTTGCGATGTAGTATTAATTCGGTAGAGACCGAGATCGTTCTCAAGGAGTTGTCAGGAATTCATAAAATTACTTCTAATATTCTCTAATTGAGAGTTATCCAAACAGATTTCTAAAATTGAATGTAGAGATAATCCCTACACTAAAAGTGAATGTAATCAATATAAAAAGGCACTAGGGGTTCAAGGATCCACTTGTAACAATCATTGATGCATAATTCACTGTGTTTTCCCAATTACACAACTATAATTAAATCCTATCTAGTCGGATGATAGAGCAGTTATATCATACAATCTGTCATATGTGTGATTATATACATAATTCCCTCAATTCAAGTTAGGACTTAAGCACACTCAATTGCATAGGTCAATCCTAGTTCCAATAGATTAAAATCACAATCATAATCATCATTAAACTCTGTCACAAAGCATAATTAGATCATGATTTGAACTTCATTCAAATCACGTGTACAATCAACACATAATTCAGAAATTAGAACAAAAAGGCAGAACTTTGGTTGAAGTTCCACATGGAAATCCAAGTCTAGAGCGTATTGAATCCGATTCCTCGGAGCGTACAGGTCTAGAACTATGCAAAACAATTAAGAACTAAGGCAATTCTCCCAAACATCCATGAGCCATCATAAGATTAAGAAAAGCTACTTAGAACTTTATTCAAACTTCTATAAACCATTGTTCTTCAATAATTCCAACTTGAAACCATAACAAAACGAATTAAAGCATCTCAGATTCACTACAAGCTTCACCTCGTAGCCCTAGCTAAGAGGTTTAGCCGTTCATGATCCAAGGAAGCATGAAAACAACTAAAAATATAAAACTAGAAAACACAAACTAGGAGGAGTTGTGGAACTCCAAATCCGACTGCTTCCCACCTTCGTAGATCTCTTCTAGGATACCCTAGCTACGTCTCCTAGGTCCCCCTTTATAGTGGAGAGGCTTCTACCACCTCAGAATCTTTCAGATTTGGGTAGTACTTATGCACTTGCGCTCAAAAGTTGGAGCTTCAAGGAGAAGCTGCTGAAACTTCGCTGAATATAAGTAGCCGACCGGTTGGACTGGGCTGGCCGACCTGTCATGATCGGTCTAGCCTATATTTGAACAGTCCAATGTGCAAGGATTGTGAGGGCAGGCTCTGGCCGATCGGTCTTGACCCGTCTGCCCCTTTGTGTTTAATGTACAGAGAGATAGAAGGGGGTGGCCGACTGGTCGTGGCCCTCTTGGCCGACCAGTCAGACCCTTGTCTTCTTCATTGTTCTTCTTTCTTTCTTCTCTCTTCTTCTCTTTTTGCTTTCTTCTTTCTTTGATCCACCTTGGATCTTCATCCCACGCTCCTTTTAGCTATCAATCGAGCGAAGTACCTCTCATTCCTACAATCATAAAACCATGCATTAGAATAGTCTTTAAGCTGGAAAACCATGCATAGTTAGTGATGAAATGGGATTAGAATATACATATTTAAGCACTCAACAATGTCCTTTATCGATGGTTATTCAGGATACAATCAAATCCGTATGGCTCCAGAAGATGAAGAAGCTACAGCCTTCCGCACGACACTTAGCATCTACTGTTACCGCGTAATGCCCTTTGGGTTGAAGAATGCAGGGGCAAAGTATCAGCACACGATGCATGTTATATTTCAAGATAGGATGCACAAACATGTTGAATGCTACGTAGATGATTTGGTTGTGAGGTCAGCCGATCATGAATAACATAGAGAACACTTAAGGCAAATGTTTCAACTGGTTGCGCAAGAAGAGTCTCCGTATGAATCCGTTGAAGTGCGGCATTCGGGGTTGCGTCAAGCAAATTCTTAGGCTTTATTGTTAGGCACAGGGGCATAGAAATTGACCCTAGCGAAGATTAACGCCATCATAGAAATGCCACCTTCGAAGAACCTAAAACAGTTGAAGAGTTTTCAAGGCCGCGTGGCATACTTGGGAAGATTCATCTCAAGCCTGGCCAGCCGTTGTCAGCCATTCTCCCGCCTTAATAAGAAAGACGTTAAGTTTGAATGGGATGATGGTTGTCAGAAAGCTTTCGATTCACTGAAAGAAATGCTCAGGAATTCTCCAGTCCTCGTTCGCCCCAATCAAAGGAAAGCTACTAATTTAGACATCGTAGTAGGTGATACTTCACTAGGGGCACTCCTGGCACAGAAGAATGAAGAAGAGAAGGAGAATGCACTATATTATTTGAGCCGCACATTGGTGGGAGCCGAATTCAACTATTCAGCAATTGAGAAGATATGTCTCGCTCTCATCTTCGCTGTGAAGAAACTTAGGCATTATGCCTCTCGCACCAAATAACAGTTGAGATCCAAGGAGGACCCAATCAAATTCCTCATGAACCGGCTTATGCTGTCCAGATGCTTAGCTAAGTGGGCCCTTCTCCTCTCTAAATTCGACATCACGTATGTCCCAGCCCGAGCTATTAAAGAACAAGCGATCGTAGATTTTCTCGCTGCGCATCCAGTCCCGAGCAATGAAGAAATGGAATGCGATCTCTCAGATGACCAGGTTATTATGATCTGAGAACCACGACTCTGGTAGATGTTCTTTGACGGAGCCTCCAGATCAACAGGGGCAGGAGCAGGAGTTATATTTATCAGTCCGCAAGGAGATTTGCTACCCTACTCATTTACGATCGTGCCAGCTTGCACCAACAATGAAGCAGAATATCAAGCCCTCATCATCGGACTACAGCTCACCTTAGAGATGCGAATCAAAGTAATACAGATCTATAGTGACTCCTGGCTAGTCATCGGACAGTTAACGACAGAATATGAGGTCTGCAAACCTGAATTGTCACCTTTTTGCCACCAAGCGCAATCACTATTTGACCAGTTCCGTAACAACAACATTTCACATATATCAAGGCAGGAGAATGTACAGGCCGATGCTTTGGCCAGTCTGGCCGCTGCTTTGGCTAATCCCAGGTGTTCACTCCCCAAGTGTAGGGTTGCGAAGTAGTAATAATTCAGAAAAACCGAGTATCATTCCCACAGAGATTTATGAATGGGTATTCTCAGAATTTAACTAAAACAACTAATAATTAAGATTTTATTAAGAACTAAAGCTGAAAAAAAATAATGATTTGGGTTTAAACAGTGAACGTGTAAGGTAATATCAATCTAAAAAGGCACTAGAGCGCCAAGAATCTACTTTTGATAAGTTTCAATGCATCAACACAACTAGATCTCACATAACTCAATCGGAATCAAATTCATATCTCTATCCGATCGGAATATAGAGCGGTTCAATCAACAATTATCTAAAACAGTTGCTCATTCATTGATTCGATTCCCACAATAATACTCAGGCCTTGGGCACACTCAATTGTGTAGGCCAAGCCTCTTTCCAATCTAGTTGAGATTCACAACCATAGCTTTCATCAAATCCTGTCACTAGACTTGATTACACCTAATGATTAGAACTCTAATTAAATCAAAATCAATCAGCAAATAGCTATTTCAGATTATAATAAAAAGATAAGAACTTTAGTTGAATGAGTTCCCACATGAAGATCGGGCCATTGTACATAAGGCAATCAAAGGGTCTACCATGCCCGGAGTCGATGATAGATTAATGAACTACACAAGCATAAACAACGCTCAGAAGGTAAGCTACCAAGCTTAGAATCACTAAGAATCACATGAGGCCGGAGTCATCAAGAGATCAAAGTAAAACCAAACTAATACTTGATTCAAATTCATATTGAACTAAAATTCTTCAATTAAAACATAAAAGGAAACCTAGGTTGCATCAATCCATAAAAAATAAATCAAAAGCTTCACCTCCTAGCCCTAGCTAAGAGGTTTTAGTTCATCTCTAACATCCTTGAACTAGAAGCCTCAAAAACATAAAAACTACTAAAACAGGAAGAAAACTAAGAAAACTTGAAGTAGAATTCGTCTCTTAAGCAATCCCCACGTCCTAGCATGCCCTGGTATGAAGAGGAGAAGTCCCTTTTATAGTTTTCACACCCCACAAACGAAAAATCTTCGAGAATTTGCATAGAATTTATGCACTGCGCAGAGAAAATCGGAGCCAGATTTGAAAATTTCTAAACTGGGCGCATTGTCGATTGATCGCTCAGACTGGGCGATCAATCACTAGTTCAAATAACTGTAAAAATTGCCTTTTCAGATCTGGCGATTAATCGACTGGCTGAGAGATCAATCGGTCACTTCTGACGATCAATCGATCAGTGTCCAGCGATCAATCGGAGGGTGCAAAAAATGTCCAAAGAGTTTTTCCCAAATTTCTTAAAAATCTGCATTCTAGGCGATTGATCTATAGGATGGGCGATCAATCGCTTGGGCTGGGCGATCAATCGCAATTCTGCACTTTAGTCCAGGAACAATTTTGTCAATTTCTGCTGTGAGCGATCAATCGCTCAAGTCTGTCGATCAATCGCTCAGGCTGAGCGATCAATCGACGGATCAATCTCTAAATCAATCTTCAGAAACTGCAACTTTCTGCATTTTACTTTAATGGCCCTGCAGCTCTGCACTTTGGTTTTTCTGGCCCTGCTAGGTCTTTTAACATGATTTTTTCGGTGTTTTTCTTTGTTTCTCAACTCCATCTTCCATAGCTTCTTTCTTTCATTCTTAGGCTTTCTTCCTTTGATCCTCAGGGTGTCCTAAAGCGGTCTTTTAGCATTAGATTCAAAAGGTCTCTCTCTCATTCCTACAATCACAAACCATGCATTAGAATAGTCTTTAAACATAAAATACATGCATAATGAGTGATGGATTGAAGTTAGAATATGCACAATTAAGAGCTCAAAACCAGGGGCAGCCCACTCCAAGTAACAATTGAAGAAAGAAGAATTCTATCGACAGCTGCACTGCGTGGTGGTGAATCAAGTGTGAACCCCATCTGTTACTTTGAGATTGCAGAGAAAATGACTGGAAAAGGCTATTCGTCGACTATCTGAAATATAAATTTTTACCAGAAGATCCCAAAATGTGCACGCAGGTCAGAAGACGCGCCGGTTCATTTATAATGCAGAACAACGTTCTTTACAAATGCTCGTATGAGGGAGTGTTGCTACGTTGTTTAGACCAAGATGAAGCATATGCCACATTGAAAGAGGCTCACGGGGGAGAGTGTGGTGCTCACCAAGGAGGCAAGAACTTACATCACCGTGTTCGACACATGGACCGATCAACCCACCCTCATCCCAAGGGCATCAGTACATCCTAACCGCAACAGATTACTTTTCCAAATGGGCCAAAGTAGTAGCGCTTAGGAATGTGAAGGTCAAACATGTCGAAGGTTTCATCCGTCATGCTATATTATACTAGCATGGTATTCCTGAGAAGATCACCACCGACAACAGAACACCCTTTAAGAATGCCAGTATCGATAAATTATGCGCGAAGTTCAAGATCAAGCACTGTTATTCGACACCTTACTATCTCCCTACAAATGGACTGGCCGAAGCCTTTAACAAGACTATCGTGAAAATTTTAAAGAAGATAGTGGCAGAGAATAAGAAGGACCGGGATAGACGATTGCCCAAAGCATTATGGGCATATCGGACTACACACTGCACAATCACTCGAGCTATGCCCTACTCACTGGTATATGGTATTGAAGTTATAATTCCAATGGAAATGCATGTTGAGTCACTACGGGTCGCACTCCTGCACTCCCTGACGACTGAGCACAATGCCAAGATCAGAATGGTCGAACTCGATGCCTTAGATGAAAAGAGACTCGTCGCTCAACAAAGGCTCGAAATGTATCAAAAGTAAATCTTAGCTTCATATGACAAACGAGTCCGTAGCAGGTCGTTCAAGAAGGGTAATCTGGTGCTAATGATGAAACGCCCAACACCAGTACAAGGTCAGAAAAGTAAATTCGACCCGAAATGGGATCCGGTGTGCATCATCAACGAGATTTACTCTAATAGAGCCTATCGAGTGGTCAATTGCAAAGGGCAAGGCATCAGTTCCCTGACTAAACGGTCGGTTTCTGAAGAGATATTACACATGACATTTGTTTATCATAGTGATTTGTAAATGCCCCATCAGAGGGAAAGTGTAATAAACAAAATACCGAAAGCAATGAAACAATATAATGATAAATGTTAGCAATGTTAAATATTGATCATTCATTCTGTGTATGTGCATGCAGGTATTAGGAAAATTGCTAGAACCTGGAACATGCCAAGGATACAACATTTTTCTTTCCAAGATGGCCAAAATTCGAGATAAAAGAATGGATCAGAAGTTGAAACTTGTTCAAAATCTAACCTCAATGAGCGTAGGTTTAGTCCTGACAGGAGGGCAATTATCTACTTGTGATTTGTTGTTTCTTTCATACTGTTTTTCTAAAACAAAAATAAGTGACACAACTCGCAACACATCAGAAATACACACATATTATACATTTCATTGTTACAAAAGATTTCTTTCAACATACAATGGGAACATTTCTTATACAAAATTACACATTTAAGTTCTTTAAAACTTGTTCAAATAATTCTATCGCTGACTCTTGAGCAACCTTCTGCATCCTCTCTACCTCTGCCAAAACCTGGACAGGATCGGGGATATCCCGGAGTGATTGCTGCAACGCCGTTACTTGGGCCTTCAAGGCGTCATATTCAGTTTTTTGCTGCTCAATTGTTGCTCGCAAACGAGACTCTTAATTGTCAAGCTGTATTACCTGGAGGTGGATCAGTGAACATTCGGCTTGGAGACGACTGATCTCTTCATCCAACATTGCGATACGGGCTACAGCTTCTTGACGCTTAGTGTTGGTCCTTTGCCACTCTGAATTACTTACTGCCATTTGTGCTCTCCCTGATTCAAAATGTTGAAGGAGGGTCCGTAGTTGATCACGCTTGGTATATATCGACAGAAGGATCAGCTTTAAGTTGCCTAGCTTCTTTAACCCGTGCAACCTCATCTTTGAATGAAGCTACATATTGACTTAATGTAGAAGCATCTATACCAAGCCACTGGACGTGCACCCCCAAAGCCTTCACCCCTTCATCGAGCAATCACTCTTCCTCCACATTTCTCAAAGCTTCAACAATAGAGGATAGAAGCGTTTTCAGAACTCTGGCCTTGATTATCTGCATTCCCCGGAGCGAAGAAATGACTGCCTCAGGCAAGGTAATAGGCACAAAAGTGCTAGCAAGAGCATTCACTGACAAGAACAATGGCAGATATCAGCATTTAGAAACCACAGAAAGAAAGAAAAACAAACAAAAGGGTAAAGACGGGTAATATACCAGTAGCTTCAGGAACATCATCAACCGAAGCACTAGTTGAAGCAACGGGTGTCGATGGCATCGGGGCACATTCAAGTACAGTCTCCGTCGTCGGCTCAGGAAATTCAGAAGAAGAGAGTACAACAATCTCGGGTGCAGCGACAATTGGGACTGATTCAGCAGCAGAGGGCGTCTTCGTGACAGGCTTAGGCATGCTAACCATATCAGAAACCACAGCCGCCTGAGAGGGCAAACCAACCTCTTCAGTCCTAGTATCTTCGTTATGCAGAAGGTTCGAGGGAGGTATCACCCCTTCCATAGCAACATCGATTCTTCTCTTAGGAACAGGGCTAGCAGCAGTTAGGGTTTCTTTATCAGCAGGGTTTGAAAGAGGAGGATCTTCAACTTGCACTCTACCATTAAGATCCATGGGGATAGCTTCGGTATCTGCTTCAGGCATGGGGTTATCATATATGGGTTCATCATCATTAACTCCCCCTATGGGGTAATCTCCGCTCAGATTAGCCTGAGAGCTCATCTCCCCTTCCTCCCTTACTTCACCCATGTTATCAGTCGAGGGATTGCCAGGCGGCTCTGGAAAGTTGTTCTTGCAGTCTCTTAGTGGCATATAATTTTCGCATCTCATTAATGTCTTTACCACCGCTAATGATCAAGCGACGATGAGCAGTTTTTACTCGAGGTCCTGTCCGTCTCACTGGCATTTCATCATCGCTATTCCCGGGGACTGATCGGTGAGTTAAACTACCCTGACTTAGCTGACCTTGTTCATTACTGCCCGGAGTATTATTAGTCGAAGCAGTCCCCACGACAGTATCACCAACCCTTAAAGCGGACTCACCATCACCATCCTCATCATCATTAACAGTCATCTTCATCATCGACATCCAACTCTATAGCCACTGCGGGGAAGTCTGAGTCCTCTTGCATTATGTTCTACTGACCATAAGCTACCCAGCCTTAAAGAGTATGTTCGGATTTTTCATGGTCAATTATCACATTTAAAGAGATCTTTCGTACACCCGGAAGAGAAAGGCTGATGAAGAGATTCCGCCATGTACCCGAGCCCGTCAGCAGGAGAAGGGTCGATGATTGGTGGTGTGATGAAGACAGGCTCGCTTACGAGCTTACAATTTCGGATCAGAAAATACTGATGGGACCACCACCGCATCCAACCGAATGTAGCCCCTTATATATGTTTGGTACCCGGGATAATGAACTTGCAACCTGCCCTGGAAAGCAAGAACTAATGCCACATCCACTTCCAATTGACGGGCCCTGTGCCATACGCCCTCTGCTCACGTGTGACTGGCTCCAAGGTTTCCGGCACTCCTTGGTCGTAGCTAAATTGTTGAGCGAAGCGACTCGGATAATACGGCTCTCTTCAAAATTCCAGACCTTCTCTAAAAGGGAGAGACCCCGTGCGAATCGAAGTGAGGAAATCACGTTCGTACGGGTTGAGATCCTCATTATCCTCACATAGTTGATCATTAGCCCCCCTGGTGCCGGGAAAGTGAAAGAAGTCTATTAAATCGCAATCGGCAATCCTCTCCCCCACTGTTGCCAGGTTATGCGCTACCATTTTTCGTTTCTAAAAGAAATGGAGTGGGATGTAACCCCTCTGCATATAGCCCCCAAATTCGATGCCGTACAACTAGGGGAAGTAAACACCTAGCCAACTGGCGAAGTAATGCCAACCGCAGTAAGCAGAAGTCATCCCATATGATGCCCGCTCCTTGTTACTGATGACATATCCGAAAGCTCTGTAAATAAAACATAAAACCACCGGGGCTAGGGCGTAACGACGACCATTGGCCAGACCTCCCGCTACGACAAAACAAGAAACTCTCACACTATCTGCCTGCTTAGAGCTGGGCAAGGCGACTGAACTCAGCCAATATGCCAAGAAACCGACAAGTTCACATGTGGGAGATAAATCATTCAGCTCAGGAAATCTTTCCCCCATCTTGGCCCTCAGATACGTTCCATCGTCATGATCTTTGTCATACATTGAATAGTCCAAGCTGAAAAGAAGAAAGAATCGTCAGCAGAAGAAGAAACAGAATAGGACAGAAAGATGAATCCAAGTCATGAAACTTTACTCTAACCCATGGCTGAAATAAACTAGCCAGTTCTCTAGAATTAGCTTGTCCTTGGTGCCCATGAACTGTGGAAGCTCGGCAAACAGTTCGTAACAGGCCTCAGAAAAAAAAACCTCCGCCTGTACTCTTCCTCCTTCGTGACAACTCAAAGTCACAGGGAACCCATTCATCATATATCCGTAGAGTGATGCTCATTTCTCTGCAGGGAAGGTGGAAGGAGTTAGTGATGGAGCTCTAGTGGTTCAAGAATCCCTTGAAGACTCAGGGATCACGACAAAAATAACTTGAAGTTGCTTGTATTACCTTGAAAAGGCCAACCTCTCTTAGAACATCACCGTGACGTTCCAGAATACGATTCGCCCAGGCTTCATACCCCGGACGACGAGCCAAATAACCCCTAGTGCGATAAGCACGTGTCTCCCAAGCTTCCGTATCTCACAAATGATGGAATCTTTGGCGAAGGGTCTCGAAATAATCCTTTGGAAATGGTCTGTGAGGATTGTAATTTGGTTCAAGAAAAACCGTCTCCTTCTCCTCCATCACCATTTGTTTCCTCCCATTTTCAAGCACGGCGTAACTAAGAAATGGCGCCGGGGTAGATGTCCAACTCTCCACGCCATAGAAAGAATTGGCGCGACTAACGTCCAAAGGATTGATGTTCGAAAGAGAACGATGCCTCTGAAAATTCCTTGGATATCAGATGTGTTCCTTGGTATAGGGATTTCAGATCAACAATGTCTGTATCATCAACTTGCACGAAGACCAGGCAATCTTCATCTTATCTGCCTTAGAACGAGCTTGCTTGACCAAATATTCGTGCTTAGCACCTCTGTCGGCCACCCTCGGACGACCACGTCTACCAGTTTGTAAGGGGACAGATGGACCAGCCTCGCCTTCCTCTGAGCCTACACCATCTTCTGTCTGAAAACCAGCTAGTGGGGCATACCACGCATCCCACTCTTCTTATGTTCCCCTATCCTTTAGAAGTGGGACAACCTTATCAACAAACACTTTCTGTTGAATGAACTTCGGCAACGTCAGCAGGCACTCGAAGAAACTAAAGGTTTTCGGTGGATGAAACCATTGGGGATTCTGCTCTGACGGTCTTCCAACCTTCTTTGGCGTAGTTCGCTTGCATTTGCGTTGAACAGAAGGAGAAGCTGACGGACCAGCCCTCGAAGAGCCAGCTTTCGAAGGACCACGCTTTGAAGAACTACTAGCTATTATGATCTACAAAAGCACACAAAAGACTTAGATCCAGCTCAGAAAATAAAGGAATGCTTATGTAGAGAGAAATCAACATTCATAGGACCCGAGGGGTACAAGCAGAGAAGGAGAAGGAGACAAAAGCCACAAGAATAGCTAAGACTTTAGTAATTACACCCAAATCAGTAAAGAAGGAAATAGTGTGACAACATTCATAACCCGATATCATCAACACACATACAAAAAGAAAGGATAGAAGAAAGAGAAAAGGGTTAATCATCATTCATCAACTATAAAGATAATTCAAAATATTTTGATTGTCATGTCAATTGTTCGAAACATTTAAAAGTTAATATTTGTCACAAGGTGACACAAAATTATGGGGCCTTCTTCCCATGATCAGAGAAAGATCTCAATCCTGCAGCAGCTGAAGAACTCGAGCCTTCAGCTCATTCACCTTCGCCTGAACCCGGGCTTCCTTGGAAATCAGGTCCATTAGATGGGAAATGCACTGCTGTACGAAATCAAGGTTCAGATATTCCAACTTAGCCTGGCTCCTCGCAGTGAAAATTTCAACTGCAAGCCTCTCATGGATCCTCTAGGCATCCCTCACTGATCTCTAAATCCCAGCGCGAGGATCTCGAACTTTCGCCTCCGCATAAGGAAGGATAGCGGCAATATGTCTTTCGTTAACCCAGTTTTCTCTCATCAGAGAATGATACTTGCCCAGCAAGTTGAAGAAAGAAGTAGCCATGGGAGGCTCCGCTTCCTCAAGAATTGCCAACTCTTCTTGAAAAGGATAGTCGTCGATTAAACCAAGCATATCTTCATTATACTCGTCGAAGATAGAAGCCATAAGGAAGATATTCTTAATAGCTTTCAGAATGACACGGGAATCAGTATCCAAACGAGATAAGGCATCGGATACTTTATCAAGCCGACTACCTAGAGACGACCAAGTATCGAGTTGATTGAGAGAGTCGAGAAGCCATTGAAGGCAATCACGGGCAATGCGCAGAGAAGCACGGGTCCTAACCATTATCTGCTAAGAACAAGACTAGCAACCCGAACTGAGAATCGTAGTAATTCGATGAAGAAAAGGAAGCATACAAACGTATTTAAAACCGGTCCAGAAACAAAGAAAAACGTGTACAGGTATGCCTAAACTTTAATTAGACTGATCACTTAAGTCATAAAACTGAAATTAGGAATAACTCAGGATATTTGAGTAAGTGAGACTTGACACCCACTTGAAACAACAACTACATGTTTAAATCCTCACAAGGGGGTGTCTGATCTCATATACCCCAGAATAAACAATCTCTGATGCCATAACAAGAGATTCGTGAAGCCATGATATGACTATTATAGCCACCATTAAAGATTTTGGGCCAGACCAATACTAAAGTTTCAAAATTGTCAAGTCCAGAATCAGGGTGCGCACGCTCTAGGGCACCCATATATCCCAAAGTTCGGGTATTTTCATCAAGTCCCAGACTTGGGTGCGCAAGCACTCGTGCACCCACATATTCCAAAAAAAATTCCAAAAAATGCCAAAATTCAACCAAGTCCAGAATCAAGGTGCGCGCACCTAGAATTATTTTTTGACAATCCACGAAGTCCCAAACATGGGTGCGTGCACTCTAGCGCACTCACATATTCCAACGAAATTCAGAAATTCACTAGGTCCCGAGCTTCGGTGCCTACGCTCTGGCGCACCCCAAAATTACCAAAATACTCAAAATTACCATAAAGGGTGCGTAAGCTTCGACGCACCCGAAAACCCAAAATAAATCTGAACTCACCCAATTATCGGGTGCACTGGAGAAATAAACGGGTGCGCTGGAGAAATAAATGGGTGTGTTGGAGAATTAAAGGGTGCACCGGTCTTATCGGTAATGCACAGTGAAGTGAGGGAATGATAACAACTACCATATTTATAGGGGACTCAAAGTTCGGTGCGGTGCAACGTACGGTTGTCCATCCGTCACAGCACACCAGAGGGGCATCTGTTGGGGTTCCAAAATATCCAACCCATTGAAACAAAATTTCACCAGTTCCTAAGGGGGCGCACCTAGAAAATCAGTCCGGACCACCTCCGAAATTATACCAAATGCATGTACAATTCAAGCCAGATCAGGAATACAAAGTGAGATCCAATTACCTCTAGTGCACCCAGAAATTGATGCAAAATAACAAGGTGCGCCAGACCATACGTTGGACCAAACATGACTTTTGGTGGGCGCCACACCGCACGATGACCCAACTACTTTCAAAATTGGGTCATGGGCATATAAGTGGACCACTAAAAAGAGTGGATGAACAGTCATCATCCAAGTGGGCCCCACAAATCAAAGATAGATCATAATTAAAGTCAGAAATGCAATACAATGGCTGCTGGCGCACCCAAAATAGGTCCGGCGCACCCATAAAATACGAGATTCTCAGACTTGTCATTTTCACTTAACAAAAGTCTGGCGCACCTAGAAAATAGGTCTGGCGCACCCAATAAATACAGCATTATAAAACTCCATTAAACCCAAACTAATTTGTCTAGCGCACCCGACAAATACATCTGACACACCCTAAAATTAGGTGATTTTCATACTTGTCATTTTACCTCACAAACGTCTTGCGAATCCGATAAATAGGTCCGGCACACCCAGAAAATACATAATTTCAGCAAAGTCCACTCAGACCATTTTAGGGCGCTTCGACTCCAACACACCAAAAAAATACCTAATTTCAGGGTGCTCCAGAGTCCAGCGCACCTGAAAAATAGGCGTTTCACAAAACATCGATTTTAGCTATTTTCAGGGTGCTCTAGACATTTTCTAGGTGAACCAGACTAAAATGAGTCATTTTTAGGGTGCGTTTGACGTGTTGCACGATGATTAGCTCATCCTCCAAGATTTTCGGGTATAAATACCCATTTGCACTATTCATTTGTACACACGTACAGAGAGAGAGAGAGAGAGAGAGAGAGAGAGAGAGAGAGAGTTATTACCCTCTAGACATTTGAAATCCTTGCTAGAAACCCTTGCCGGAATTCCTTTCCGACCACCGAAATACCTTTTCGATCACTAGAATCCTATAAAGGAAACCTACCTCCAATCACCGCAGGTCCGGCATAAAACCAACGAAACATGACATCTTTAGAAAATTGTTCAAGTACTCTAGCGCACCCATAAAATGGTCTGGAGCACCCATAAAATGGTCTGGAGCACCCGAAAAATTAACATTTTTTTACTTATCTAATTTCAGGGTGCTCCGACACAAGCGTACCCATAAAATAGGTCTAGTGCACCCAAAAAATCAACATTTTTCTATTTATTTAATTTCAAGGTGCTCTGACACTTAGCGCACCTGAAAAATAGGTCTGGCGCACTCCAAAAATCAGCACCAGATACTTCATATTTTTAGGGTGGTCCAACGCTAGCGCACCCGAAAAATAGGTATGGCGCACCTCAAAAATCAAAATTTTTCAGACCCTCGTTCAGGATACGCCGGACTCAATTTTAAGTGCTTTCAGGCCCTATTTGATTCTATTTTGGGCATTTTGGGCTTTGCGAACACAATGAAATGGTCAAACAATTATTCTACGATCTCTAAATGAACAGAATTGCATATATTCGAGGTTTGATCCGATTCAACGTGACGAATGAAATAATTTCTCGGAAGAAAGCCGCCAGCATCCAGAACCGTATAGATGTACAATTATTCACATGTACTTTAAGATATGACCCGATTAAGGTCAAAAGCTAGACAAATGAGATTATGGTTATCACAATAAATGATATCAAAGAGTTTCAATTCACTACAAAGCAATTGCTATGAACTGCCACAACACAACAGTCGATGCCCTACCCATTCAAACGACATCTATCGGTTGGGCTATTCAGGTATACACAACTGTAGATCAGACTTCCCGAGGTCACCTGTCCAAACATGACAGGCGCAGGCCCAGAGTCGTCCCTCTCAGTCATAAACCCTGATAGTCTCAGCCTGGATCTCTAGCCAAAACATGGGACATAGACATCTGACTAACACAAAGATGGTTCAGTCCATAACAAAACAAATACAAGTCTCCACGACCACAAACTCTAAGACTATAGTCCCTCCTGACTAGTCTTATGCCTTTTAATCAAGGGTCATCGATCATTCAATGTAATTAACGGCTCGTGTCAGATCACAGCCTGGAATGTACAAGATCTCAGAATCTCTGGAATAAAATTCGCCTTGCGATCTCTTCTTATGTACCTTTTGTGAATGCTTGTGATTATCTATAAATGTTTCTATTACTCAGAACCCCAGAGCAACAACACAAAGAAAATGCCATTGCTTGCATTTTCTAGTTTTAACAGCTACAACATTTTCAGTTGCCACTAAAGTGCCCACTATAATACCTTTAGTGGTGACATTAGATTGTCGTCACTAAATCTTAGACTATTAATAATAATATGTAGTGGTTACAAAAAGTTACGTATAGCCGCAAACTAGCTAAAAGAAGCATTTAACTACCATACAACGAGTTGCTACTAAATCCCACATGATTAGTGACGAAAACTTAAGGCTCGCCACTAAATGTTTTTCCCTCCAAAGAGCATGAATGGAATTTTGGCTGCAACATTTTTTATTTCCACTAAAGTGCCCACTAAAATACCTTTAGTGACAACATAGATTGTCGCCACTAAATCTTAAACTATTCATGGCAATAGACAGTTGCCGCAAAAAGTTAAATATAGCCGCAAATAAAAAAACTGTGGCTAAGAAAAAGCATTTAGCGACCAAACAATACGTTGTCACTAAATCCTACATGAGTAGTGACGAATAATTAAAATTCGTCACTAAATGTTTTTCCTCCAAAGAGCGGGAATACCATAATTTCTCGCCATGAAATTAGTGGCGATATTTTAGGACTTTTAGCTGTGACATTTTGGGTTGCCACTAAATGTGACTACTAAAATACCTTTAGTGGCGACATCAAATTGTCGCAACTAAAGGTAGCTTATAGTGGCTACTTTTAAATGACGGCTAAAACTTTCACAGCTAAATGTCTTATTTCTTTTAGTGAATGGTCCACTAATCTAGGAAATGAATGAATGACCAATCAGGTCCATTCATTAGCTATATCAGGGTGATTTAGACTAAATAAAAGACAAAGAGTGGCTAGGCTTACCTAATCAGACCTCACTGCAATCCCTCTCTCCTCTCCTTCTTTCTCTCCCTTTCTTTCTTTTTTCTCCTATTTCTCTCTCTTTATCCTTTTATAAAGAATGCTTCACTCCTCTCTACCCCCTCTATTTATAGGGAGAGGTGGTTATGATGAGATAAGAGATAAGATAAGATAATCCTTATCTTATCATAATTTCAAAATTTAAATTTATGGCCAAAAGAGAAAAAGTTACATTTCCTAGAGACGAAACTCAATCCCTGGTCTTCCCTCTCCACCAAGAGAGTTTTAACTAACCAGTCAGTGTTTTCCTTTTTATTTATTAATAAGAGATTTATTCATTTAAACTTATTTTCTATCATTAAATGATATTCAAACGGCCATAATTTTCGGGTCGTTACAAAAACGGTCTAGCAACAATCATAACTAGGCAGAAACTGTTGTATTAAACAGAGGTGGTTATGACCATGCAAGTGCAATAGTTAGAAACAACCACAAACGGCTAGTCTTCCAACAGCCATAAACGACTAATTTTCCAACAGCCAGATAATGACTAATTGGTTTACGAGCCTGGCCATAACCCCCAGCTCCTGGTGCCTATATAAACTTGTTGGGTTCAACATCATAAGCTCCAGATACACCAACCACTCAATCTAAGCTACAAAAATATAAAAAGTTCTCTTTTTCTTCAAGTTTTAACAGACTTGGACTCTTTCAGAGTTAGGTTTCGAGTCTGCCAGAGAAACTGTGTTAACGGAGTTCCTATTGAGATCTATTCGTGATTGCTGCACGTAGGACCTGACAGGCTTGTCGTATCCTAGAAGTAATTTGCTTGTAACCCATCAGCGATCTCTAAACTAAAGGAGAGTGGGCGAATTACGCTTTAGGGAGAGTGTATCTGATTACATGCTTCAGCCTGATTGATCAACTTATTTTTATTTTTTCAATATCCAAATTTTATTTTGCTGAATTGTTCCAACAAGTGGACCATACCACACAGAGCATTGGGGATTGAACGACTACCATTGAAACCTTCCTAGGGACCACATGATGTTTATTTGTCATCCAACCTGTTCTCACGGTTTCCCATTGTAGGTGTCCAATTCCCACTGTTTCCTATGGTGAGGTCCACTTTAGCTTTGCTTTGTCGACAGCAAGGGTTTTTTTATGGTTTTGGTTTTCTTTAAGGATTGGACCCCTTAACTAGGTTAAAGCTCTTTAGTGTCTGGTTTTTTCTAGGTTTTTTTTTTTTTCTTGTTTTTATTTCTCTTTGTTTTGTTTGCTGTTCTTCTATCCCGAAATAAACCTATTATCTTTCAAAAAAAAATTTATTATGCAAATTGGATGGATGGTGTGGAGCTAATACCCACATAAGTTCCAACATTTCCCTCCCAAAGCCTTTCACTGTAACTTCCTGCAACAGGTAGCTAGGGGGCCATTGTATGATTGTGAGAAATCCATCCTGTCCATCCTTTTCAGATCAAGTTAAGACATGGGCCCAAAAATGAGGCAGATCCAAAACTCAAGTGGGCCACATGATAGAAAATGGAGAGGATAGAAAGTCCACCGTTCAAACATTTGTGCACCAACATAAGTTTTGGATTAGGCTAATATTTTTGTATTTTCATTTCATCCCAGTAGGAATGACCTTATAAAGGGTATGAATGGTATATAAGCATCACAGTGGACCTAGGGAGGTTCAATCACTAGTCATTTCCTGACCCACTTTTTCCCTTCATGAGGCCCACTTGATTATTGGATCTACCTCAATGTATGGCTTATGCCCTAATATGATCCCGCAAAATGGATGGACGGGTAGATTTCTTACAAACAACTCAATGGCCCCACCTAGCTCTGTTCACGCAGGAAGTTCCTCCCAGAGGCTTTCAGTAACTTCCCTGCTCCAACTACAAGGCCCACCGTGATGTTTGTAAGAAATCCATCTTATCCATCCATTTTTTCAGATCATGTTCGTAGAAGGGCCCAAAAAATGAGGAATGTCCAAAACTAAAGTGGGCTTCACCACAGGAAATAGTGAGGATTCAACATCCACCGTTGGAAAAATCATGAGACCACTGAAGTTTAGGATCAGGCTAATATTCCAGTAGGGATGAACATATGAACGGTATGGATGGCATGTAAACATCATGGTGGACCCCAGAGAGGTTTCAATGGTAGGCATTTCCCTACCTACTTCTTCCGGTTGTGCGGCCCACTTGAGTTTTGGATTTGCTTTGTTTTTTCACCTATATCCTAACATGATCAGCCAAAACTGATGAGTGGGGTAGATTTTATGTGAAAGCCTTTCGTAAGAAGCCAGAGCAGGTGGAGGAGAAATAGGAGGACTGCTTTGACGGGAAGTGGATAGGTGCGCCCCGGCCTCACCCAAGAGGTGTGGACGTTACTGTGGAGCCCACCTTAGATTCATTTATTCTATATCCATGCCATCCATACATTTTTCAGATCATTTTAGGACTTGATACCAAAATGAAGCATATTCAAATCTTAGGTAGACCATACAATAGATAACAGTGATGATTGGCCATTAACAACTTATAATTGCCATAAAAGTTTTGAATCAAGCTGATATTTGTTTTTTTTTTCCCTTCCTTCAGGTTTTTGTAACCTTATAAACAGGTTGGATGGCAAATAAACACTACGGAAACATTACTGTGAGCCTTAGAAAGTTTTTAATGGTGGGATGTTCAATCACCATTGTTTCCTATATTATATGGTCCACCTCAGATTTGAATTTGCCCTCCGGATATTTGAATATTCTGATTTATTTTTGAGCTCATGCCCTAAAATGATTGGGCAAAATGGATGGATGGCGTGGATGTAGAATACATAGGGAGCGGATTAGCGATTACCTTGGTAACACCTTCGTGGGTGTTACCCCCAATCGTGTGGGCCATCTTAATGTATTTGTTTGTATATCTATGCCGATTCGTCTGTTTTTCCATCTCATTTTAAGATGCAATCCCAAACGTTAGAAGATCCAAATCTTAGGTGGACCATACCATTAGAAATAGTTATGAATGACTATTAAAACTCTTTATGGGCTACAAAAGATTTGGATCAATTGCTAATCTTTGTATTTTCCCTTCATCCAGGTATTCTTGACATCATCAACAGGTTGGATGACAAATAAATATTATGAAAACCTTAACATGGGCCCTTTGGAATTTTTAATGGTAAGCACTCAATCACCACTTTTTTGTGTGGTGTGTTCTACCTTTGGATTGGATCTGCTTAATTTTTGGGTCCACGTCCTAAAATGGGTAAGAGAAACGAATGGATGGCATTGACATACAACACATCATCATGACATAGAAAACATCCTCAAGGCAAGGCAGACTCCACGGTTGTCCTTGCTCACGCCTTAGTGGTAGACCCACAAGAATTTCAGCGGTAAACCGACGTAGGGGCCGCGCCGTCCTGCGCTGAGTGGCACTTACATGTTTCAACTTGGTGGAACTTCTGTGGGGCCACTGTGATGTATGTGTTATATCCACACTGTTCATGTATTTTGCAAGATCATTTTACCGCATGGGACAAAAAATGAAGCAGTGGGAATTGAATTCCCCGTTGAAAACCTCTTGGGGCTACATAAGTCTTGGCCACACCATAAGAAATAGTGGGAATTGAATGCCCCATTGAAAACTTGGTAGGGCTACGGAAGTCTTGGATCAAACTGATATTTGTGTTTTCCCTTCATCCAAGTTTGTGTGACCTGATCAACAGGTTGGATGACAAATAAGAATCCAGATCCTCTGCTTTTACCTAGCTGGAAAATCCTGCTTTCTAGGCTGAGTTGGCCCCATCACAGAGGTAGCAGCAGAGGTTCTCTACTCTAGTAAAAGCAGAGGATCAGAATTCAACAAATGAACGTCATGGTAGGCCCTAGGAAAGTTTCAATGATAGTAGTTCAATCCCCACTGCTTCCTACGGTATGGTCCACTTGAGCTTTGGATCTGCCACATTTTTGGGCTAATGCCCTAGCTACGCTGATATGAAGAAAATGGATAGACTGTGGATCTAACACACACATCATGGTAAGGTCCACATAAGATACACGCGTCAAAAACTTCCATTCATGTGTTGCAGTGACAAACGGATTGCGGAGAGAGAATCGGTGAACGGAGAAGGAAGTACCTATTTTCATGTTTTATTTTCTCAACTGGCGTCAGCTGATGTCATCAGTGCTGAATTGTACAATTCAGAAGCTCACGGCACAGGAATCCCGTGTCTTCAGCATGGACGATCCGCACTCTTTCTTTAAAAGTAGCAAAGTCAAGAATTGTAGTGTATACGTGTATTCCGTATATCATCCAACCCGTCCAACATATGCAACCCATCGTAGTAATGGCAAGAGCAAAAAATCTGGTCAATCCAATCTTCAGATCCACCACGCTTGAATTTGAGTGTTTTTATCTTTTATGGTTAAGCCTCTACTCATCCGAGCGGGCATCTTCACTGTTCAGGTGTTTGCTAATCCAGTGGGTTTGATAATCCAAAAAGGCTTCTATTTTCAGCCAATAATGCCTCCAAGGCCGGTCTGAGTTTCAATTGAGAATGGTTTCTAGGTCATGATGTTTCCATCGAGCTAGGATTAGGTATTACCCCACCAGGACGCAGCTGGAGATGGACGGGTATGTGGCAGGTCAGTATTGTTGAGGTGTGGAGCTAATTCACATATGGGGATGGTCAGTGAATTAAGCGCCTGATATTTAGGATTTTGAGACTTAAGTCTCTGGACTGTTCTAGAAACAGTCGAGCGCCTGGACGGTCTATGACCGGGCGCCCGATATTCGAGAAATTTATCCCGATTCTCGCTGGACGTTTTTTGCATTGGGCGGGTGCCCGACCGGCCACGGGGTTAACTGCGAGGTTTCCTATTTTTTGTTCTATTTTCGGGGTTTATTGTATAAAGGGGTGTAAACCGGGATTAGGCTATGGGATTAGAGTTTCAATACGTCCAAGGTAAGAAAGAAGCGAGATGTTAGCAAAAATGGCCATCTCTGTGCATGGGAGCATCGGAAAAGGTAAGTATATTGTTTGTAACTTCATTTTCTTCATAGTGGAAGTTTGCACCCGTGGTTTTTTACCTTTTTTTTGGGTTTTTCCTCGTAAAATCTGTCTTTTGGTTTGTTGGTTTGTTTCGATTCCTCTTTTAGTTATTATTTCTTCATGTTTATCGTTTGTGGGTGAGACCGGAGATTGGATCTCGGTTCACCGGCGTTGTTGGCGTGCTGTGCAACAATTGGTATCAGAGCTATTGGTTTAGTTCAGGTGGGAGCGATGACGGGAGAAGGGAAGACTAGAATTGAGAAGTTTGATGGTTTAAACGTTGTCTTCTGGAAGATGCAAATGGAGGATTATCTGTATTAGAAGGACCTCTATATTCCTCTAGAAGGAAAAGAGAAGAAACCAGAAAAGATGACAGATGATGAATAGACTTTAGTGGATCGGAATGATTTAGGAACAATGTGACTCTCTTTGTCTAAGAGTGTCACCTTCAATATATCCAAAGTAAAGACCACAAAAGAATTAATGCAAGCTTTAGCTATGATGTATGAGAAATCATCGGCATCCAACAAGGTTCATCTTATGAAACGACTATTTAACATGAAGATGTTAGATGGTGGGGGCGTGACTGAACATCTAAACGAGTTCAATACAATCACGAGCCAATTGTAATCCGTTGGCATCATTTTTGATGATGAGGTCAGGGCACTATT
The DNA here is from genome assembly GCA_003013855.2 of Liriodendron chinense. Taxonomy (NCBI): domain Eukaryota; kingdom Viridiplantae; phylum Streptophyta; class Magnoliopsida; order Magnoliales; family Magnoliaceae; genus Liriodendron; species Liriodendron chinense. Next base: position 104,991 of record ML058554.1, read on the forward strand.
AATCTTATCCAATTTGCCAGACAGTTGAGATGGTTTGGTGATTGCTGTGAGCAATTCCTCAGGATCTACAAAGTTGAAATTTGATAATGTGGCCGGTCTAATTGTCAGCGAAGAATCTAGAATGAAGGCATCGAAGCTTCAGGGGATTCAGGAAATGCTCTAAATGTTGAAGGAAGAGGAAGATCTTCGAACAAATGAGGCAATAAACACGGGCGTTCTAAGTTAAGGAATAAGTTCAAGGGACCGAAAGACAAAGACAGGTGTTGGCATTGTGGGAAGAAGGGGCACATGAAATGAGATTGCATGGCGCTTAAGAAACAAGAAGAAAACTTTCAAGGTGGAAATGATTTAGTGAATCTATCTGAGGAGAATGACACAGAAGCGTTGATCTTGTCTCTTGATGCATGGAATGAGTCTTAGGTTATAGACTCGAGTGCTTCATTTCATGCCACTTTGTCAAAGGAAGTTCTTCGTGATCATGTATCATGTAACTTCGGGAGAGTCTACCTGGGTGATGATGAGCTGTGCAGTATTGTTGGCAAGGGAGACGTTCACTTAAGTCAGAAAGACAGAACGATCTTGAAGTTAAAAGATGTCAGACATGTCCTGAGTTTGAGATGGAACTTGATCTCAGTGGGGCAGTTGGCCGATACAGGATATGTGACGACATTTATGAACGATGCATGGAAGGTCATAAAAGGTACCTTGGTAATATCTCCAGGCAAGAATGAAGGCACCTTGTACATGACTTCCGGATTGTATAGTTTACTCACAGTCGCATCAAGTGGAGTGAATGGGCAGTTATGGCATCAGAGGTTAGGATATATGAATGAGAAAGGGATGAAAGTGCTATTGTCAAAAGGGAAGCTAGCTACCAGCAATCGATCCGAAATTCTGCGAGGACTGCGTGTATGGCAAGCAGAAAAGAGTAAGCTTAAAAAAAATAGGACACGCTCTAAAGACGCATCTATTGGAGCTTGTACACACTAATGTGTGGGGACCGGTACATGTATCATCTCTTGTTGGATCATGTTATTTTGTTTCCTTTATTGATAATGCTAGTAGAAAACTGTGGGTTTATTTTCTAAAGCATAAATCAGATGTATTTGATGTATTTAAGAAGTTGAAGGTTATGGTAGAAAATGAGACAAATAAAACTGTAAAAGTGTCTCAGATCTGATAATGGGGGAGAATACTGTGATAAGAGGTTTGAGGAGTATTGTGCAACAAATGGGATCAAACATCAGAAAATGATTCCAGGGACACTGTAGTAGAATGGTGTGACTGAGCGCATTAACAGGACCATCCTTGAGCGCGCTAGGAGCATGAGGCTACATGCAGGGTTGCCCAAGACCTTTTGGGCAGATGCTGTGAATATTGCTGTATATCTCATCAATAGAAGTCCCTCAGCACCATTGGATGGTGGGCTACCAGAAGAAACGTGGACTGGAAAAGAGGTGAACCTTGCACATCTTAGAGTGTTTGGTTGCACTTCTTATATTTACATTGATGCAGAGCACAAAAACAAGCTGGATGCGAAATTCAGAAGGTGCACGTTTATAGGTTACGGGCATAATGATTTTAGCTACCGATTTTGGGATACAGAGAACCGGAAAATCATCAAAAGTAAGGATGTAGTCTTCAATGAAAAAGTGATACATAAGGACTACTTGCAGCAAAGACAGAATAAAGTTGATGAGAAGGAATTCGTAGAGTTAGAAGAGTTACCGAACACGGGTGTTATAGTGCTATAAGATAAGCATGCACAGGAGCATGATAAGGCAGAACTACAGACACCGGTTGTAAGGAGGTTTACTCGAGAGAGAAGACCCAAGGTTCGATACTCACCCTCCTTACATTATCTCCTGCTGATAGACAATGGTGAACCAGAGAGTTTTGAAGAGGCACTACAATTAGATACACGGGTTAAGTGTGAATAGACCATAGATGATGAGATGGACTCTCTTGAGTCTAATCGTACATGGAAGCTAGTCACTCTACCTAAGGGTAAGAAAGCTCTTCATAACAAGTGGGTTTACAGATTGAAGGAGGAGCATGATGGTTCAAAGCGATACAAGGCCAGACTGGTTGTGAAAGGTTTCCAACAAAAGGCAGGTATCGACTTCACTGAAATATTTTCACAGTGGTGAAGATATCTACGATTCGCAAGGTCTTGAGTATAGTGGCTATAGAAGACTTACATCTAGAGCAACTAGATGTTAAGATAGCATTTCTTCATGGGGACCTTGAAAAAGAGATATATATGCATCAGCCAACAGGATACATGCACCAGGAAAAGGAGAAGAAGAGTCTATATGGCCTAAAGCAAGCCCCGAGGCAGTTGTACAAGAAGTTAGACAATTTCATATTGAGAAATGGATACAGGAGATGTCATGCTGACCACTGTTGCTACTTGAAGAAGTTTGATACGTCGTACATCATCCTTCTTCTGTACTTTGATAATATGCTTATAGTCAGACCAAGCATGAAGGACATCTCAGATCTTAAAAGACAATTGTCTAGAGAATTTTCCATGAAGGATTTAGGAGCTGGAAAACAAATCCTAGGCATGAGAATAAAGCGTAACTGGGAAAACAAGAAGTTAGTTTTGTCACAGGCAGAGTACATAGCCAAGGTACTTGATCGATTCAGCATGAGAGGTGCTAAGTTGGTTAGCACTCCATTAGCCAACCACTTCAAGCTTTCTAAGGAGCAAGGAGCTAAGTCGTAGGGGGAACTGGACTACATGGCTAAAATTCCATACGCGTCAGCTATAGGAAGCCTCATGTATGCTATAGTTAACACGATGACAGATATTACTCAAGCAGTGTGAGTTGTTAGCAGGTTCATGAACAACTCCGAGAAGGAACATTGGGAAGTTGTGAAGTTGATCATTAGATACCTAGTAGGTACTGTGGATGTAGGGCTGTGTTATGGAGGATTGAAAATCAAGTTACAAAGCTACGTCGACTCAGATTTGGCAGGGGATATTGACAGCAGAAAGAGTACTACAAGGTATGTCTTTACTCTGGATAGTGCTGCAGTCAGTTGGATCCCTTAATTATAGAAGATAGTATCCATCAAAACAACGAAAGCAGAATATGTTGCAGCTACAGAAGCGTGTAAGGAGATGGTGTAGATGTAAGGTTTTATGGAAGAGTTGGAGAAGAAGCAAGAAGATTGCAAGCTGTACAGTGACAGTCAGAGTGTAATACACTTGGCTAAGAATTTCGCCTTTCATTCAAAGACCAAGTATATTGACATTAGATATTACTTCATACGTTTGTTACTGAAGATGGATCGATTGCTTTGGAGAATATCCATACAAGTGAGAACTCTGCGGATATGTTGACCAAGGTGGTCACACGGGAGAAGCTAAAGCACTGTTCAGCTTTGATTGGTCTTCAGGCTTGAAGACGGGGAGGTGGTGCACTCCGGATGTATAAGACGAAAGACGATGGTGACGTGTCTCCAAGTGGGAGATTGTTGAGGTGTGGAGCCATTCACATCTAGGGATAGTCGAGTCCCTGGACGGTCAGTGAACTGGGCACCCGATATTCAGGATTTTGAGACTTAAGTCTCTGGACTGTTCTGGGAACAGTCGGGCGCCCAAACGGTCTGTGACCGGGTGCCTAATATTCGAAAAATTTGTCCCGATTCTTGCTGGACGTTTTTTACATTGGGTGGGCACCCGACCAAGTTTGACCGAGCTCCCGACCGGCCGCGGGGTTAACTACGGGGTTTCCTATTTTTGGTTCTATTTTCGGGTTTACTGTATAAAGGGGTGTAAACCGGAATTAGGCTATGGGATTAGGGTTTCAATACGTCCAAGGTGAGAAAGAGGCAAGAGGTTAGCAAAAAGGGCCATCTCTATGTATGGGAGCATCGGAGAAGGTAAGTGTATTGCTTGTAACTTCATTTTCTTCATCGTGAAAATTTGCACCCGTGGTTTTTTACCCTTGTTTGGGGTTTTTCCACGTAAAATTTGTCTTGTGGTTTGTTGGTTTATTTCGATTCCTCTTCTAGTTATTATTTCTTCTTGTTTATCGTTTGTGGGTGAAACCGAAGATTGGATCTTGGTTCACCGGCGTTGTTGGCGTGCTACGCAACAGGTATTGGTGGAGAGCAGGTGGGGCCGCACCTTTATTTGCTGATGTGACGGGTCTGTCAGCACTCCACCAATACGAGGTGCGGGTCCTCCTGCTCTTCACGAATACCGACCTGCCATGTACCCATCCATCTCCAGCTGTGTCTAGGTGGGAGTAGTACCTAATCGAAGCTCATTTCCATCCTTCCCTTCACAGACTTATGCTTGTGAATCTGCTGTACAAGGATCTCAAGCAAAGTGGGAGAATTCTCAGGAATGAGGTGGTTTTGATTGTGGGCCACCTGGCGCTGTAATGTTCTTCCAACAGCTATGAATCGATACAATTCAATTCGTGTGGCCGGGGTGTCTCCTCTGGTAATGGTGGCCTATGATCCACTCTGGTGCTAGCAACTATTGCTTTAGTCGGCCAGTTCAGTCAGTGTTGTCCAACTGATTCGATTGAATGTTGGGCCCAGTCGCCCATGTGCTATGATGTTGTTGCTCAGGAAGTGAGCCGTGTCATTAAGGATTCCTCTCTCCTGTTAAAGTTAGGTGCTGTTTGATAAACTGTAAAATAAGCTCTAGAAAGGAAAACTTAAAAGTATTGAATTAGAATTTTAAATAAGTTTAGGATTATTTTAGTAAAAAATGAAAATAAATTTTAATGCACTACCACTTTTAGCCTCAAGTTAAGGTAAGGAAGCTATAAAAAAAAAAAAAATTTAAAAAATAAATAAATAAACAAACAAAATGAAAGTGGTCCACTTTCAACAAGAGAACATACTGGTTTAATGCCTAACCGAATTAGCTCCTTGCATGAATCTATCAAGGTAGTGAAACATATCTACTTATCAGCATATTTATGTTCCACGTTCCTACGTACGTTGGGTCCTTTCACATTGAATGTGGACGGTCCTTATTCATTTGGTGCTTTAAAGGGCAGCCGATTGATTGTGACCTGGGCACAGAGCACAGAGATATACCTAGATATACCTGTGGCCAGGGCTGCGTGGGGTCCGCAGAGATGTCTGTGACAAATCCACTCTTTCCTTTTATTTTGCTAGACCACAATAAGGTATGAATTTAAAAATCAGACATATCCAAAACTCAGATGGGTCACACCAAGTGAAACACTAGGAACAAAAACGTCCACCGTTAGAACCCGTCTGGAGCTGACTATGATGGTTATATGCCATCCAAACCGTTCATAGAGTTATTACCACTCAGATAAACAGTAGGATCAACTATCATCATGATACAAAACTTCTGTCACCCCCAGCCGTTCAATCCCCACTATTTCATGTGTTATGGCCCACGTGAGGTTTGGATCAGTCTAATTTTTATAATCTTGTCCTAATATGGTCTTGCAAAATAGATGGATGGAGTGGATTTGTCACCGACATCTCTCTGGCCCACTCGGCCTCAGGCACAATAATATCTCTGTGTGAGAGGTCGCAAGAAATCCGCCTCCCCTGTTCAGAGACTTACCCTATTTGAGAGGAGTGCGGATCGCCTGTGTTGAAGGCAAAAGAAATTTCCTCTCATTGGTACACGTCATTTTCGACGACCGATTTTCCTCTCCCGTTAATTACACAACTGTCTTTTTAACTTGTAAAACTTTTTCTGAGTCCCCATGATGTTTTTGTTAAATCTATATCATTCATCAATTTTTTTGGATAATTCTAGAGTACAATCTAAAAAACAAGGTACATCCAAGCATAAAGTGGATGACACCACATAAAGTAGTGGGGAGTGAACAAACTTCCGTTGAAACTTTACTAGGGCCAACATCGAGGCTTATTTTTCATCTAATGAAGTTAAAATAAAAATATCACCTTGATAAGAGCGTTATATGGCCCCAAGAAGTTTTCAATGGTAGCATCAATTCCTACTTTCCTCAATGATGTGGTCCACTTTTAACTTTGAATATGGATTATTTTTGGGTTCATAGCCTATAATGATCTGAAAAAATGAATTGACGAGTAAATTTCATACCTTCGGTGCTTGCTGTGTGATGCTGGGAGAGGATTCGGTGAGATCGGGCATCACCCAAGATGGTGCAACCATTATCGTGGGGCCCACCTTGATTTGTTTATTCTATATCCACTCCGTCCATCCAAATTTTAAGATCATTTTAGAGCATTCTACCAAAATTTATGAATATCCAATTATCAAGTGGTCCATGCTCTAGGAAAAAGTGGTGATTGAACACTACTATTAAAAACTTCTTAAGGATCACCTTAATGTTTCTATAGTTTTATTTGACATCCAATCTATTGATAAGTTTACATAAGCCTGGATGAAGAGTAAAACCATATATCATCTTGATACAAAACTTTTGTGGCCCATTATTGTTAAGTCACCCTTGTTTCCTATGGCATAGGCAATAGGAAGCCACCACTGTTTCATTTTTTGGATAATGCTTTAAAATGATTCATAAAAACGGATAGATGAGATAGATATAGAATACACATGTCAAGGTGGGAACCATTGTTAAGACCACACGGCCTTGGGTTACGCCGGGGTCTCACCTAATATGCTCCCGTGGTGCAGCACATTCCCGTGAGAGAAGAAAATCAGGAAGTATTTACATGTGATACTTCAGTGGGCCCTATTATGATGTATTTATCAGATCCACACGGTCCAGCCATTTTTTCATACCATTTTATAGAACTAGACAAAAAATGAGGCAGAACCAAGCACAACCGGGCCATATTACAAAAACAATCTGAAGTGAACGCCTACTGTTGAAAACTTTTTGGGGCCATATGAGGAACTGATCAAGCTTATATTTATGTTTTCTCTTCATTAAGGAATGTGTAAGATTATTAAGAGGCTAGATAGCAAATAAACGTAACAGTAGACTCGAGGAAGGCGTCAATGGTTTCCATTCAACATCGGCTACTTTCTTTGACGTGGTTTGCTTGAGCTTTGGATATGCCTAAGTTTTGGGCTCATTCTCTAGAATCATTTGTAAAAATTGATGGACGGTGTGGCATATGAAACATAAATCATTGTGGAACCGAAAGAAGTTCCACACATTAAAAGTGATGTTGAGTAGCACGCCACGTATTTGGGAGAGAAATTACGCTTATCTCGGCTTTAGCACGGACGCGGATTTGCTACTGACAAGTTGAGTAGCTATCTAGCTACTGAAGTGACGTCACCAACTTCTGTGGGCCCCACCATGATGTATGTGTTGTATCCACATCGTCCATCCATTTAGAAAGATCATAATTTAGGGCATGACCTAAAGAATGAGACAGATACAAAGCTCAAGTGGACCACACCAAAGAAAACAGTGGGAATTGATCTCCTACCATTAAAAACTTCTTGGGACCACAGAAGTTTTCTATCAAGCTGATATTTGTGTTTTACCTTCTTCCATGTCTGCGTGAACTTATAAACAGGTTGGATCTCAAATAAACATCATGGTGGGCCTGAGGAAGGTTTCAACGGTCACATCACTGTCCCCACTATTTTCTTTGGTGGAGTCCACTTGAGTATTGGATCTGTGTCATTCTTTAGCTCATGCCCTAAAATGATCTCTCCAAATGAATGGACAGTGTGGATACAACACATACATCATGGTGGGGCCCACAGAAGTTGGTGACGTCACTTCAGTAGCTAGATAGCTACTCAACCTGTCAGTAGCTAATCCGCGTACCTTTAGCACATATGATTTGAGAGGAGTGCCGATCCTCTGTGTTGAAGGCACAGAAAAATTCAGTGCCATCTATTCTCATTGGTCAGAAGTATGAATTGCGTGATACACAACTCCACTTTTACCGTGTGGAATTTCTTTAGGCATCACCATCATCTATCTATAAGATCTGCACTGTCCACCAATTTTCTCAAATTATTCTAAAGCATAAGAGAAAAAAAATGAGTCACATCCAAAGCTCATGTGGACCACGCAACAAAAAGCATGGGATTAAACAAGTAACGTTGAAACCTTCCTACGGTCCTATATGAAGTTTATTTGCCATCTAACCTCTTCATAAGGTTACTCAGACCCTGATGAAGGTAAAACACAAACATCATCTTGATCAGAGTCGTCTGTGGCCCCAAAAAAATATCAATGGTAGGGGTTCAATTCCCACTCTTTCCTTTTGTGTGGTCCACTTGAATCTTGGATCTGACTCGTTTTCGACCTAGTGAGTAAAAGGTATGAAACAAAATGGATGGACAATGTGGATCTAATAAATACATCATGATGGGCCCCACAAAAATTCCACATTTCAATTGTTCCGATTTTCTCCTAGGCGAAATTTCTTGATGTGGGAAATTTACTCAGGCCCATGATGATTTATTTCCGAGATCCACACCGTTCATATACTTTTTCAGATTTTTCTAGGTTATAAACCTAAAATTAAGGTAGATCCAAAGCTCATGTGGAACACACCATAGGAAACAGTGGAATTGATGGTACCATTGAAAATTTCTTAGGGCCACATATGGCTCAGATCAAGTAGATATTTGCATTAGAGTCCGGATCCTCGTGTCAGAGCTGAGCTGCTATGACATGGTCATGATGAGCAGGACCAATCAAAGCAGCAGCAGCAGAGGTTCTCTGCTTATTTTCAACGGAGGATCCGGATTCTTTGTATTGTAGTTTCATCAAGGTATGGGTGGCCTTATGAACAGGTCAGATGTCGTATAAGCCTTATGCTTTCTTGGCCCTAGGAAGGTTTCAACCACGGTTTGTGTAATTCCCGTTGCTTTCTTTGGTGTGGTCCACTTGAGCTTTGGGTGTAACTCATTTTTGGAATCATGCTCTCAACCTATTTGGAAAAATTGATGGACGGTGTGGATATAACACAAAGGTCATGGTGGGGAGTGGTGAAGTTTCACACGTTAGAAGTTGTACTATGTAGCACGCAATGCACTGGGAGGAGAGAAACGGGGTAGTTTGTGAGCTGGAGACATCCAAAATGACTTGGGCCAATGAGAAGCGCTCGGCACTGAAATTTCTTGTGTTTTCAACACTGACGAATCCGCACTCATTTGATATGGGAGCGAATTAGCTGTCACCCAGGTAACAGCTAAGTAGGTGTTACCCTAACCATGTGGGCCCACGTTAACTTATTTTTTTGGATATCCACGCCGTCCATCTGTTTGCCTATATTAATTTAGGACACGATTTCAATTCTCAAGAAGATCTAAATCTGTCCATATGTTTTCCTATATTATTTTAGGGCACCAATCCAAACCTCAAGAAGATCCAAATCTCAGGTGAACCATACCACTAGAAACAATGATGAATGACCGTTAAAATCCTTTGACGGGCTACAAAAGTTTTGGATCAAGCTGATATTTGTATTTTTCATTCATCTAGATTGTTTTGACATTATCAACAAGTTTGATGGAAAATAAACATTTACTACGGGCCCTTTGGAATTTGTAATGGTGAGGCACTCAATCACCACTATTTACTGTGTTATGGTCCACCTGATATTTGGATTTGCTTAATTTTTAGGACCCCGCCCTAAAATGATATGTAGCAACGAATGGACGGTGTGGATATACAATACATCATCGAGGTGGGCCCCATGGTAGGGGTAACACCCACTAAGCTGTAACCTGGGTAACAGCCAAGTCGCGCTCATTTTAGAGGCATTGCAGTTGGAGCCACCGCCATATACGTATGTATCAAACCCCGAATTTTGGCCAACCAAGAAATACAGACACCTAAAAAGCTAGACAAATTCGAACTTTACATGGACCACCGCGTGAATTTAGAGGTGATGTGGGTATTGAAAGCCCACCTCATGATTGGATGGGCCTGATTTTTTTTTTTTTTTTTTTATAATCCCATCCATCATGGTAGAGATCACTTCGTTCCAAAGTTAGATCCCATAAAAAAAACATGATGGGCCACGCCATAGAAAATGATAGACAACCACCCGAAAAACTCTAACTCACTTGGTGGCTCACATGACGGTTGAGCAAGATTTTTGAGGCCACCGAATTTTATGGTAGAGCGGACCCTCAGGACGGATTGGATGCCATGAAAACATCAAGATGAACAACTCCATAAGAGTTGCAGAAGAAGCTAATTCTACACATGTTGTAAAATATCATGCATCAATTACTTTTGTAATTTCCTTACTAATGCTTTAAAACGTAACAGCAGGGAGTGCTAGGGGTGCACACGGTTCAGTCCAATCCGGTTCTAAGGTGAAACTGGAACCGAACCGTTCCAACGGTTCAGAAAAATCTCTGGATAGTTTAAACCATGCATCCAGCCCAAATGCATGGTTTTTTTTTTTTATAATCCAGCCCATCCACACCTCATGGCCCACCATAGGCATACCTTGATGTGTTTCTTAGATCCACACCGTCCATCCTCATTGTCAAGCAATGTTTAGGTGGGCCACATTTTAATAAAAAATTAGATAGATCCAAATTTTAAGTGGATTACTCGACACGAAACAATAAGGGATGAACACCCAGGATTCTATTCCAGGTTCGTTTCTAGGGTTCGTGGCGCAACGTGGACGGGATGTGGGATCGAACACCGTCTCTCCTCACAAATAACTATTCTGAATCCACTGAAACTATCGGGAATCTTCGATGGATCTTCTTTGAATCCACAAAGGAACACTCAAATCCACAAGCAAAAGAGTGAAACTCAAGAGATTTTATTAAAAGATGAATAAATGTCCTCATAAATGAATTATCACAAATATTTATAACCTAGGATGCGTAAAAGAAATCCTAAGATGCATAAATTAAAAGTCTTAAACGAACTAAGAAAGAAAATCATTCAAATTAGAAAGTTCACGCAAAATCCGCGCAACTGGTTTGTGCACGTTCGATCGCCCAGTGAAAGAAGGTCGGGCGCCCCTTCAACTCAAAAACAGTTCGGCGAGTAGACTTAAAAAATTTGGCGAATTTCGGGTGCCCGGTGGCGCGCAAAACTGTCCAGAGAGTTGAGCAATATTTTAGATGAATTTAGGGAGCCCGGTCACAGGATGGTCCGGCGTCCGATGATGGTTGGGTGCTCGATGACCTAATGGGCGGGCACCCAAATTTTAAAAAATTATGTCCAGCAACTTTCTGGACCATTTGCGCTCATGGTTGGGCGCCTGGTGAAGACCGATTGGGTGCCCAGCGGGGCCTATTTTTCTGCACTTTGGTGACTATTTTATCTCTCCACCTGGCTTCCTTTCGATGGTCCATTTCCTCCATGTAGTTGTTAGCGACCCCTCTACATTAATCCCCACCACTTGAAAAGAAGTTGACCCCGAGTTCTCGTTCGCCTCTGGTTCTTGATACTCGAATAAGTCCGATACGTTGAATGTCCATGAAACCTTGTACTCATCCAGGAGGTCCACTACATAAGCATTGTCACCTAGCTTCCTAAGAATCGATACCGGTCCAATCTTCTTCTGCTTGAATTTGTAAGTACTGGTTGGGAAGCGCTCTTGGCACGTCGGTGCTTGTTGGCGTCTCTTGCATATTTCTCATTCGACTCTGCGAGCTTAGTCCGTACTTCTGTATGTAATTCTGTGATTTGCTCGTCCATGTTCTCTGCAGTTATACTCTCATCGAAAATCTTTGGTAATGCGACTAGGTCGAGGGTGTGTCGAGGGATTCATAGACGATCCGAGATGGTGACTTCCCTGTGGAGCAGTTCACCATGTTGTTGAAGGCAAACTCCGCTTGCGACAAGGCCAGGTCCCACTGTTTTAGCTTGTCTCCAGAAATACTTTGGATGAGGTTGCCCAACGTCCTATTCACCACTTCAGTTTGCCCATCAGTTTGGGGATGATATGCACTATATATTAAACCAAAGTTATGTACTGAATCGACTCCACAAAGTCCGCCAAAAGTGACTCACGAACTTCATATCACGGTCGGAACTAATAATCTTGGGGATGCTATGCAACCTCATAATTCTCGAAAGAAGAGATAGGCTACACCCGTTGCGTCATACATCTTCTTGCAAGGGATGGAGTGAACCATCTTCAAGAACTTGTCTACCACCACAAACACGGATTCAATGCCGTGCTCTATCCGTGGGAGACCTAGAACGAAGTCCATAGAAATGTCCTCCCATGGGCCTTTCGGTATAGGTAATGGGGTGTAGAGGCCTGTGTTTTGGACATGTCCCTTAGAGGATTGACATATATGGCAACACTGAACCATTCGCCCTACATCACGGCCTAGGTGAGGACAATAGTATCACTCTTCAACCAAAGCCTTCGTCTTGTCACGACCCAAGTGATCTCCAAGACCACCTCCGTGAAGCTCAAGAATAATCTTCTCCCGAAGGGAGCACTGCGGAATGCACAATCGATTCCCGTGAAACAGGAAACCGTCTTGAACATGAAAATCACTTGGTCGTCCTTCCATGCTTGTTACCTAGACATCTTTGAACTCATCGTCTTCGGTGTATAGCTCCTTGAGGCAGTCAAAACCGACAACCTTGGTTCTCATAATGACGAGAAGGGCAGCTCGACGACTCAATGCGTCAGCAACCTTGTTTTGTTGGCCAGACTTATGCTTCAACACGATTATGAATTCCTGTAAAACTAAAATCTACCTAGCATGTACACAACTAACATTAGTCTGGCTATTAATAAATTTCAAGACTTGATGATCAGTATAAAGAACAAACTCCCTCTGGATGAGGTGTCGCCAATGCCGAAGGGCTTGTACTACCGCTTACAGTTCTATCTCATATGTGGATCACTTCTTGTATGCTTCACTAAGTTTCTCACTGTAGAAGGCTATGTGCTTGCCTTCCTGATATAATACAGCCCCAATGACCATGTAAGACGTATCAAAGTCCACTTCAAAGATTTTATCAACACTTGGCAAAACTAGGACTGGAGTGGACAACAATTTGTGCTTGATCTTAGCAAAACTATAGTTAGTGTCTTCTGTCCACTGAAGGGACCCTTTTTCATGCAATCTGTGATCGGTGTGACAAACATGCTGTAGTTTTTTTACAAAACGGCAATAGAATGTGGTTAATCCATGAAAACCGTGAACCTCATGGATGTTGTGGGAGTAAGCCACTCACAAATGGCTCTCACTTTATCTTCATCAACTCGGATACCGATTGATGACACAACGAATCCCAAGAATAAGAGATGATCTGTCAGAAAGCTAGCTACACTTCTTCAAGTTCAGGTATAGCTTGTTTTCTTACAAAACTTGAAGAACCTGTCTGAGATGTTCAATGTGTACTGACTCATCCTTCTGTATATCAATATATCGTTGAAGTAAATCACGACGAACTTGCCTATGAATGATTTTAACGCTTGATTCATGAGATGCATGAAAGTGCTTGGTGCATTCAACAATCCGAATGGCATGACCAGCCATTCGTACAACCCATCCTTTATCTTAAAAGCTATCTTCCATTCATCACTGGGGTGGATATGGATTTGATGGTACTCGCTGTGTAAATCCAGCTTAGAAAACACTTTGGACCCTTCAAGCATATCTAACATATCGTCGAGTCAGGGTATCTAAAATCTGTATTTGATTGTGATTTTGTTAATAGCCTTGCTATCAACACACATACACCAACTACCGTCCTTCATTGGCGTCAACAAGGCTGGAACTGCACATGGGTTCATGCTCTCCCTGAACAATTCCTTCTTCAGTAACTCTTCTACCTGCCCTTAAAAAATTTCATTCTCTTTCGGGCTCAATCGGTAATGCGGCCGGTTTGGCAAGATAGCACTGCATATGAAATTGACGTGGTGTTGAATGTCCCGCATCGGAGGTAAGTCATGGGGTAAATTGTCGGACCACACCTCTCAGAATTCATTCAATAATGGTTGAAGTGATGGGGGAATAATCGTACCCCTAGATCATTTCCCTTTACAACCATCGCATAAATCTTACCCATCTCTTTGAATTCTTCCACATATTCCCGTATGGTGAGGAGGGGTTAGAAGTCTCGGGGTGGCTCTTTGGTGCCATAGGGGCTATAACCCATTTTCTTCCATCCTTGACGAATATATAAGTGTTATCGCGTCTACGATGGTTCACGTCTCGGTTTGATTACCACGGATGACCGAGAAGTATATGACATGCCTCAATGTCCACAATGTTGCATAACACTTCATCTTTGTAGCTTATACTAATAGAGAAAGCAATTAAATATTGTTCGTTTACCTTGGTGTTGCTGACTTTCTTAATCCAACCGATGGAGTACGGGGCCGGATGTTTCGTCGTGGTAAATGGAGCTTGTCCACTTTAACTCAGGACATAATGTTCTCACTGCTTCCATTGTCAATGACGACGTCACAAACTTTATCATTCATTGTGCAACGGGTATGGAAGATGTTGCGGCGCTGAGGGTGCACTTCTTTTCGAGGCATAAAGCACAGTCGCCTCACGACTGAGGACTCGCCATGGTCTCCAGTCATCCAATCAGTCCCTGCCTCTTCTTTCTCAACGAGTTGATCATATTCTTCGTTCTTGGGTTCTCCTTCTCCATAGTCTACCTCGCCCTCTCCTTCATTCGTGGCTGGATTAGGGGTGGGACGCTGAGGGCAAGCATTCCATAAATGGCCCAATTGGCCACAACAAAAATAGTTGCCCGGCCTTGGTTGAGCGTACGGATTCGGTACTCGTCTTGGGCTTGCTGTCGTCTGGATAACCCTTTGTGGCCTGGATGGACTGCTTCCCACATCGCGGTTTGTGGTTGGTGGTGGCTGAACACGCCCACCTACTGGCTCTTTTCCCTTAAATAGGGCCACATTTTGCGTAGGACCCGGTGTAGACACGAGGGCCATAGGATAGGTTCGCGTAACTATTTTTATGAGTTATGTCTAAGCACGGGTGGCTAAACGAGTTGCATCCACCATGGTCCAGACCGGAAGTAGATGAATTTGGTCCTGGATCGTAGGCCTTAGGCTGCCAATGAACCTTGCCGTCTTTTGAGACTCGGTCTCTGACAACTCGTTCCGTGTTGTCAAGCGATCGAACTCGACCTAATAATCTGTGATGGATCTAGATCCTTGCTTGCAATTCTGGTATTGTTGAAATAATACTTGATCATAGTCGCTAGGTAAAAACATGGATTTCAACAACCGTTTCATCGGGCAATTTGTTTTGGCGGGTAAGGGAGGTTTGTAATTGCTCCCATCACACAAGCAACAGATTTTAGTTTGTATGCAACAAGATTTACTTGCTTATCCTCTGGAACATCCACATAATCAAAGTATCTTTTAACTTTCGCCGACCAATCAATGAAATCTTCAATATTTAATGAACCATTAAAACTAGGAAGATCACATTTACCTTGGAAGCCTCAATCATTGTAATATGCACGTTCATCCCCTTGAGCGGGTTGTCGAGTGAAGATGTCTTCAACATCTTCATCGCTGTAATCTGTATCATTAGGATTAACCCTACGAGATGCCGGCGATTGTTCTTGACGGAATATGGGATTGTTTCAAACCACGAGCGCTGGAGGTTGTGCATCACCTTGGGCTTGGGGTTGGGGTAGAGTCCTTAGATTCTGCTCAAGAGAAGTAAGCATCCTCTCCATGGACATTTGATTTTCCACTTGGAAAGCCTCAATCTTCTCTACAAGGAGTTGGAACCCTTGAGCAATGTCAGAGGGGTTGTTGTCATGGTAGTCGCTAGAAGCCATCTTCCCGAGGTTGTTCCTCACTTTGATGCCAACTTGGCGTAGCATAGATGGGGTGTGGGATTGAACACCGTCTCTCCTCACGGATAACTATTCTGAATCTACGGAACTATCAAGAATCCTCGACCGATCTTCTTCGAATCCACAAAGGAACATTCGAATCCACGAGCAAAAGAGTAAAACTCAAGAGATTTTTATTAAAAGATGAATAAATGCCCTCATAAAAGAATTATAACAAGTATTTATAACCTAGGATGCATAAAAGAAACCCTAAGATGCGTAAATTAGAAGTCCTAAATGAACTAGGAAAGAAAAACATTTAAATTAAAAAGTTTGCGCAAAATCTGCACAACTGGTTCGCTCACGGTCGAGCACCTGGTGAAGGAAGATTGGGCGCTCGCTGAACTCCAAAACAATCCAACGAATAAACTTAAAAAATTTGACGAATTTCGAACACCCGGTGAAGTATGGTTGGGCGCTCAATGGTGCCCAAAACTGTCTAGAGAGTTGAGCAATATTTCGGACGAATTTAGGGCGCCCGGTCATAGGATGGTCGGGCGTCCGATGATGGTCAGACGCCCGATGACCTGATGGGTGGGTGCCCACAATTCAAAATTATGTCCAGCAACTCTCTGGACCATTTGGGCTCATGGTCGGGCGCCCGGTGAAGAGCGGTCGGGCACCCGGCCGGGTTGGTTTTTCTGCACTTTGGTGATTATTTTGTCGCTCCGCCTGGTTTCCTTCCGATGGTCCATTTTCTCCATGTAGTCATCAACGACCCCCTCTACATCAGTTCGGTTATGTGGTCCTGTTCCACGGTTTGGTTTGGTTCTAGAGAACCCCAAATCAAGAACCAAACCAAACTAATTGGTTCTTTCTTTTTCAGAACTAGAACCAAAATTGGTGCGCTTCAAAATCGTACCAAACCGAATCGAACTAACCGATTTTGGTCCAGTTTATCGGTTCCACCGGTTCCGTGTGCACCCCTGGAGAGTGCAGATTTTGGGCATCACTTCTCATTGGTCCATGTCGTTGCAGATCACACGAACTAAAAACACACACCGATTTTCTCTATCCTGAATAGATTGAGTATTACATAACACAAATTTGGTCGCGTGGAACTTCTCATAGCCCACCATGATTTGTTTTAGACCTACACCATCCATCAATTTTTCTAGATCATTCTAGAGCATGAGCCCAACAATGAGGCACAACCAAAGCTCAAGTACATTACACCGAAAGTAGTGGGTATTGAATGACTACCACAGTTGAAGCCTTCCTACTTCTTTGCCCACAAAAAAAATTCAATGGCAGGTGTCTAATTCTCACTGTTTCTGTAGTGTGACCCACTTGAGCCTTAGATCTACCTCTTGTTTTCGTCTTGTGCCCTAAATTGATATGGAACATTGGATGGACGGTGTGGATATAACACATACATCGTGGTAGGGCCCATAGAAGTTTGGATACAAGTGTTCAAAATCTGACCATAGGAATCAAATCCTTCTGATGGTGGTTCCAATTCAACTCGCTAGCCTAAGTGCCTTCAGATAGAGTTTTGATGAGCTCACCAAAACCCTATCATAGATGCGGGTACATTCAAGATTTAGGGAATGGAATTTTCAAGCATTTATGCTGTAGGTCAACCGCATCTAGCAAAGACACAACCCAAGCCCAACTTGTCTTAGGGTTGTGTCAAGGATGATAGGATTTTGGAGCAATAATCAGAGGTGTATTGTTCATCCAGCCAATTTTTTTTCCCCCCAATATTGTTGTCATTGTAATGAGAGCTGCTTCTTCATTTTTTTTTTTTTTTTTAATTTTTATTCTTATAAGCATGTATTGTTTCCACTTTCTTTTAATTCCAATATTGTTGTGCGTGTGGTCAAGATTCCAATATTATTGTGCGTGTAGTCAAGAAGGGATCTTTCTCCCAATAAAGGATCTCCAGCCCAAGCCCAATCTGATCTCAGACAACCCAACCTGACCCAGCTCAAATTTTGGGTTTGGCCAGTTGGGTTCAAGTTGGGCACCCTTAACTAAATTTGCCGCACAATGCTAAGACTCCACCACCAAGAGAGATAGAGAGAGTTTTGGCCATTTCACCATCTGAGGAGGACATTTAAAACTTCAAATTGGACAGGGCATGCTGTGGTAAAATAAGAGTCCCCGAGGCATTTTGCATAAATCCCCTTTAACAAAAAGTTCAGAAATAAAAGAGAAATTATCATCAAAGATAATCTATTATTAGGACATTAAAGTATTTCATGATTATGGGGATATTTTCTTGATGTTTTCAAAAACTATGAGGCCAATACTGTGTCGAAAAATGTTTCCGTATGTGAAGATAAAATGGCCATTTGGATAACAAAATTTGCCTACGTGAAAATACTTTGGTAAGAATATCGACCGACAAAAACATGGTGGTACTGGACAACTTCACTTGTCACTCAACGAGCCAACATATGTGCTGGCATGCACATTACCAGATAAGCTCTAATAATAAGTCTCAATCAGTACCATCAAGCAACTTTTGCATTTGGAAATTTTTTCTCTCTGCTACGAGCCCACCTATGTTTTCGATCAGGTTGAAAGTTATGCCGTTGAGGTTTTTTGAGGTGCTGCATCACGTGGATATATATATATATATATATATATATATATATATATATATATATATATATATATATATATATATATAAAGTTATGTCTAAACACCTCTCCTACTGTAGATGGAATATATATAACACATGTAATTCAAGTGTATAATCCAAGTTTGCCACTTGATGGATATCCTAATGGACAGTGAAAATGAATCCCAGTAAACAGTCATTTAGATTTTCGAACCAATCCATGATACATGTGACTTGTACATTGCCTATCTCATTGATGAATGGGATACAAACATTATTTTAAGGCAAGACAGAGGTTTGTGCTTACTCATCTAGTCGGCAACGTAAAGAAAGAAATATCCAGGTGCAAATTTGGTTATTGTATGGTAACTTTAATGTAAAACGCTTTCTTTCCCGCTAGTGTGTTGCTTTTCTATAAACTTGATGGGTTTCACAAGATCACCTGTTGTGAAACTCAGGATGATCCATTCATTAAGGGGGTTTTACCATAAAAATCAATGGATAGATTAACCTGGCTCCATGTCTGTTGTGGCCCACCGAAGTGGAATGTTCCAACTTTCACTCCAGGGTATCTTCCTCTATTCTGCACCCACAGCTTGGATTTTCCACCAAAGCAACACATAAGCAGAAAATAAATTGTTGTGTTGAAGCTCCCGTACAGTAGTTGCCTGTCTTTTTCCTTATTCTATTACAACATAAATACATGTTCATTTGGATTCAGTAATTTCAATGCCACAAGCTTCTCTGTAGATGTTGTGGTAGGCTTCTTTCATGCAAGAGACGAACAGTTGGGAGTTTATAAATCCTTTCTCAGCTGCGACCATAACCCTCAAATTTCCCATGTAACTTACTATCGTTAGCGCCAAACTCTGCATGCATGCATTGCAAATAAAATCAGTTCACAAGCAATGGCATCTATGTTAAAAAGAATTAAGCGAACTTGCTTCGCATGCGAAACTGAGGCACGCATGTGTGAAATTAGGCCCATCCAAAATTCAGGTGGCCATACAAGACGGCCCCGGTGTTATGTCTGCCATCCAACCCGTTGATCAGGTGAGAGAGATTCCAAAAATCTGCCTGACTCAGAATTCAGGTGGGACATACTAAGTGAATTTAGAGGTTTAACGCCCATATCATATTGTTCATGTTGTGTGGCCCACTTAAGTTTCGGATCGAGCTGATTTTGGTTATGTGCAGTGAAAATCATACTGGTGCAGGTGATGGACGGATTGAGTAGGTTTCACACCAACATCATGGTAGTACCCACAGTGCTTCCGGTGTTGCCTGTGCATCCAACACCAGGTGCTGTAGACGATTCCGGTCCAGTGCTACCTCCCGCAAGTATTTCACACAATGGTATCTTAGCTGAAGGACAGGCAACCTGCCGACCTATTTATCATCATGGCACATCTCAGATGTCCTTCTCTCTTTGACAATTTATATTCATGGTGTACAATGGAGTGAGATTGTTAAAACGCGTTGTTAGGAAAAGGTAAAACCAGGCTACCTGCACCTCACATGGGTAGGCGTAGCGTTGTCAGGTTTGGTTTGGGATCATCATGGCCCAACTCATTTACTAAATGGGCCATGAACATGGTTTTAAAATTCAGCGACTTGGACTGACTCGTTCGATCTCGACTTGAGTCACAACTCACCCAATCAGGAATGAATTGGGCTACTTAACCATTTTTGGTGACTCATAGGTACGAGCTATCAATGGCCCGGGCCGAGGTCTAAGCCTGATCTGCAAAGGAAAAAATCTAGGCCAGTTCGAGCCTGTGACCATGGCAGGCCCAAATCAAGCAGGCCTGAGCTGCCACATCATAACTATTAATGGCCCAAGCCAAAGTTGGTCACCCACTTCGGTCCAAGATGGGGATGTTCATTTAGTGTGCCCCATCATGGGTGATATATGAAAACTACCCTTGAAGTCGTAAATGGATGAGCAGAGTCAGGCTCTTAAATGAAACTACGCCGAGCCCGGTTATTTAATGGGCAAATTTTAGACCCTGGCCCAGCCCTCAGGCCTAGTATTCCAGCTCCAGGCCTATATGAATCTGGCCTAGTTAAGCTGGACTACTGATGTCAGTTTTGTCCCATAAAAAATCAGTTTGGCACCATTTAAAAAATGATGGTGACTCTTTAAAATACACTGTCCGAGTTGCACCATAATCCAGACTAGGTATTCTACCAACAGGAATGAAGCACAACGGAAAAATTCAATTGATTGGACTAGTATCAACCTTTTTAATTTTTTTCCTTTTAATTTTGACCATCCATTTCGACATGCGATACGGACGCTCATGACAGCCGTACATTAATACCACATGTGAGACGATGAGTCACCCCACAGTCTAGTCACGCTCATTACAGCCATACATTGATATCACTTGTGTCAACCTGCTCTCCGCTAGGTTGAATTTTGGAAACGCAGATTGCCTGTGACCCGGGGATCTCTATGCCCGGGGTTGTGTGAGGGTCTACAAAGATGTCCGTGAAAAATCCCCTCCGTCCATCCGTTTTGAAAGACTACAATAGCACATGGAACTAAAGATTAGGCATTTCCAAAACTCAGGTGGGCCACACCAACGAACAGACAGTGGGAACAACAACGTCCACCGTTAAAACCTTTCTGGAGCTAACCATGATGTTTATATGACATCTAAACCGTTCATAAAATTATTACCACTCAGTTAAACAGCACGAACAAATATAATCTGATAGAAAACTTCTCTTCTCTCACAGTCAGGCGTTCAATCCCATCTATTTCGTGTGGTATGGCCCACATTAGTTTTGGATCTGCTTGATTTTTAGAATACCATCCTATTTGTCACGGACATCCCTATGGGCTCTACACAGCCCGGGCCACAGACATATTTCTGTGCCACGCAATCCGCTCTCCAACTTTATAGAGAAGGTTTAGGTCTCATGGGGGATGGATCATGCATCTTAAACCATATTAATGAAGCAATCTTAACCACTAATTAAGTTATTGGCTGTTAATGAATGGTCGCAAGTACAAAAAGTGAGTGGCCCAAATTTAAATGGAAAAATCAGATGCCTAATACTATACTCTCGGTGCTAATTAGTTTAAGTTATGATTCAGCGGTTTAGATGGTCAGGATTTCCGTGCTACTATCCAATGCATGCATATGCTTAAAGAGTCGCCACAATTTAAAAATGACACAAAGCTAGAGCATAAAAATCGAGCAAAACAGACACCCCACGTGGCATCTAGAAAGCGAAAGTCACACCACTGAAGCTATCCACGGTATGCACATTGCATGCATGCTCATGAATCAAATCATAAAGCCCAACGTGATTCCAGCTTGGCCCAAAAATTACACTAATGGGATGATCTATTCATTCAATTTAGTGACCATTGCAGATGGTTGCTACGGTCCAAATTTAATGATTTAATATCATCAGATTGATATGATTTTCATGCCACCGTTCATTCATGGGGGCCCACAAAAGAGACCCCCAAATTGGTGTGGCATGGGTGCCACATGTGTTGTGTTGAACCTGAGTAGGTAGAGTTTGCCTAAGAGCAGCTGGAAACAGTCATATATATTTACCTGAGGGGCGCCCACGACAGTGAAGTAGAGGCCCTTCACTGGATATCCTCCCATCACCAGCTTCTCCATTGGGCCCATGACATGAGATATAGCGATGCTTGTGTTCTTTAGGGTTGAGTGTGTGTATTGAGAAACCGCCTGTAATGGCACTTATTGTAAATAGCTCTTGAATTGAATCACTTTATCTCAAGAAAGAAGAAATAGAAGATGTTTGATGTTTCTAATCAGAATTTCATATTTTTAAAAACTTTTTGACATACCATTCTTCCTTTTTACTGTACGCCTAATAAGTCACTTGTTTTTAGTATTTTCTAATAATTATTTTTCTTCTTTTAATGAGTAATTTTTATTAGATTTGATCAATTAAGAGAAATGTTGATCATTAAATTTAACTGTTGACCGTATACAATGACGCTTTTACTCCTGACTTCGCAAAGATACAGAAATTCTTATCTCACTCTATGAAACCAGAAAAGGTTATCAATTTACCATTTACACGGTATAAATCAAATGTCATGAATGGACCACTATTACATCGTTTGTATCATGTGACCATGTTGGAGCCCACTCTTCTACTCTTGACTTTGCATTGATGAGAAAAATTCCTATCTTACCTCTATGAAAATATGAAGAGGTTATCAACGGCATTTTAATGGTTTTAATTTACAATGGTCTAAATCAAATGTCATGGATGGATCACTATTAAATCCTTCGTATCATGTGGCCATGTTGGAGCTCACATACATAAGCAATTTAAATCTTGTGGAATGAAAACTTCCTAATCTCTGCAAAGTCAAGGGAAAAAAGTAGCATCACTTTATATAGTCCATAGTCAAATTTAATGGTCAACGATGTCCTTTAACAATCAATTCTAGTAAAAGTTTAATACTAAGGAGGGCTTATTTAATAATATTGAAAAGAAAAAGGGCTATTTGGCATATAGCACAAGAAAACAATGTTATATGTCAAAAACTCCTCTCTCTCTCTCTCTCTCTCTCTCTCTTTATATATATATATATATATATATATATATATATATATATATATATATATATATATATATATATATATATATATATATATGTTTGTCGTTGGAGTTGGATTTGGAAATGGTGTCTATCTTAAAATACATTAGGCCTTTTTGTAAATATTCTCAAAACCAATAATTACTAAAACAAAATAAGTTTTAGAGGAACTAATTACCTTGTTTTGTAGATTATAACTAATAATCTCTAACTACATCTGCTTCTTTTTTTTTTTCTTTTTCTTTTTTAATAATGCACGTAGTGTTAGTTAAGTTTTAGAATGCAAATTTTTATAATTACATTTGCCAAAAAGAAAGCAACAAAAATAAAATAAAGCAAATGCCACCACAAGTAAAAACATGATATAATTGGAAATGATTTTCTAAACCATGGGCATTTTAGTTGAGCAAATTTTAGCCTGACGATGCATGTGTAACAGCCTGTGAAATCTAAGCAAATGGAGCCCATGTCATATATACTTGGGATGTATAAGCCTAACCATGGGTAAGGGATGATGGAGTCTAAAATGTAATTGTGGAAAAAAAAACATTTTCAATAACTATAAAGCATTCCCAAATTGCAATAATAAAATATAGTAATATTTTAAAAAGATACATAACTAATATTGAATTTATATTTCGGCATCTTTTTCGAAAAGGCTTTCAAAAGCTACCTCATTAATTGATATAATTATCATTCCACTCTCTTGGTGGTGAGAAATAATGGGTGGGTGGCTCAGGTGAGGCCCATCATAATATTCACGTAAATTAAATCCCTTTAACCATCATGTGTCACCCCATGTTAGGGCAAGAGCCCAAAAATCAACTCCATCTATGATTCAGGTGGACCATAGGATTAGAAATAATCTACGAGGCAACACTCGCCCTCCAAACTGTTTCCATTAGTGTGTCCCATGTGAATCACATATGGGTATGATTTTTTGGATGCAGCCATAAATCTTTGTGTCCGATCTAATGATTGAAGTGGATTTCATATAATTATGAAGGTGGGCCTTGTAAAATCAAGGGTGGGCCCCTGTGCCCACCAAAATCACAAATCAACTTGATTTTTGTCTCTGGACCTCATATGGTATTAAATATCTAAGGGTAGGAGTGGAACTCACATAAACATCACTGTGGGCCCCACTGAAATCAACTGTGGTGTCCTCTGCAAGTCAGTTTTCCTTCTTAACACTATGTACAGTTAAATAGGGGTCCACGATGATGTTTATAATGCCATATTTACTCCAACCATTAGATGTGTAATCCTAGTTTAAGCTCAAATCCAAAAAATCAGAATGACTTGTGACTTAGGTGGGTCACACCAAAGAAAACAGTTGAGAGAGAGACATCTACCCTTGATATTTACACTGCCCAAGTGATGATTATATCAATTCCACTCCAACCATTAACTGCAACACAAATATTTAGACCTCGGGCATAAAAGTAAGGCCCATTCGTTATGGCCA
This sequence comes from Liriodendron chinense, assembly GCA_003013855.2. Classification (NCBI taxonomy): domain Eukaryota; kingdom Viridiplantae; phylum Streptophyta; class Magnoliopsida; order Magnoliales; family Magnoliaceae; genus Liriodendron; species Liriodendron chinense. The sequence continues at coordinate 129,402 of ML058554.1, forward strand.
TAATAAGGGAAACAGTTTGGAGGGTTATCATTGCCCTGTACGTTTTTTTCCATGATCATGTGATCCACCTAAATCATAGATGGGGTGATTTTTGGGCCCTTGGCATGACATGAGGTGACGCACCTGGTGGCCAGGATGGATTTTAATTAACATTATGGTGGGCCACCTAAACAGCCAAATTTTGTGCCAGTTGATCCAATAACAATGGGACCCACCTGATTCACATCCGATGGGTTGCCAAGTGTTGGATTAGCAAATATCAGAAATGTAGACAAACCTTGGGGCCTCGAATGCTCTTCAACGTGTCGAGTAGTCTACCAGTTAGATAAACGGCCAGTGAGTTTTTCTTTCTCTTGATGGTTTTCTTGGCTTTGGTGATGAATGCCAATGGATTTTCCTTGCCTGTATCCTCGCAACTAGGGATAGATATGGGCAGAAATGTGAAATGGTTGCCCCACGTCTTCTGACTTAACATGTCCTTAACGCTTTGGTAACTGTTGATCATCCTTGTGTTCAACAACACCAACGCTGTCATACGTTCCCCACCGCTACTGTGGCCCACCATCTTCTGCTTGTACAACTTGATTGCGTAGAATATTACCCCAACCACTACATCATTCACCGTCTGTTCAAAACATGCACCAAGAATATTAAATCCATGTAGTATAACAACCATCACACCCAAAAAAAAAAAAAAAACCACCATCATCTTTATGATACAACCATGCTATTTAGAAGGAGCTAGGGAGGAGTTGCCTCCGTCCATTAGGGGAGAGGTTGCTTTGGACAATGCGGGCATAGGTCTCCTTCGATCGAGGAAGAAACATAAGAAGGGAGAGGTGTAAGTTGGCTATGGTGTTTGTGTGTTTTTGGGCATACTCGTCGCTTTTCTTCTTCTTTTCTGTCTTTCGGCTCCTAGGTTTTTTGTTTGGGAGGCCGGGTTATATGTTAGAGAAGAGGTTGCAATGGGTTGATCGGGTCAGGTCAGGTCAAATTCGGGTCAGATTGTTTCCACCTCAACCCTAACCCAACCCAAATTGAATTTGGGTTGGATTTTTCCAACCCTTACCCAACCCAAATTAAATCGAGTCAGGTCGAGTTGACCCGCATTTTAATGATCAACTAACTAATTTGTATATTAAACTAGATGCATAATGACTTTTCTGTTGCAACAGCTCTCTCTCTCTCTCTCTCTCTCTCTCGCGCGCGCGCGCGCCCTTGAAAGAAGCACTCTCTTTACAACATACGGTTAAGGTTTTCCAAAGAGAGAATTTATATATAATGGCCTTTTTAAATGCATCTACAAGAATGGTGCTTGATACTCTGAATGTAAAACTTTTTGAAATTGACATTTAATATTTCATCCAAACCATCCAATTAATATCCAACAATTCTATTTTTATTTTTTGACCATTAGATCAAATCAACAAGACCATTTGATTTTTAAATTGTGGATATTTAATTTTTTAAATAGTTAAATTGCGGACATAATTATTGAATTAATGGAACCATTTGATCCTTTTATTTTAACCGTGTAATAAATTCGTATCAACAATCAAATAAATATAATCATTAAGATAATTTTATTAATTTATTTTATGGACCATTAGCTACCATTTCAGTTCTCCAATAAATGAGCACAAAAAAAAAAAAAAAAAATCTCATGATATTTTAGTTCTACATGTCATAAAATGTGATTATTGGTGTGCACATGTTTATTATCAGGTCGGGTCACCTTTAACCCTAATCCGGCCTATAGAAATCCGGGTTGAGTCAGGTCAACCCAAAAATTGAATTTGGGTCAAAATTTCAAACCCTAAATTGAAAAAAATCAAGTCAGGTCGGGTTAAATTTTGCAAGGTCTATGTTAGAGGGGTTCCAGTCTTTTTGTGGAATCCCTCTGAAAGTTTGTACATCTTCTTCTTCTCAATAATATTCTTCCTTTCATATATATATATATATATATATATATATATATATATATATATATATGAGTAATGCTCACACACAACTAGTTGGACGGTCCGTAATTATTGATTAATTAATGTAAATAAATACTCTGTCAAAGAGTTATTTCATGTTCAGAAAAAGAGGCCACAACTTGGTGGGCCCCACCATGGTGTTATTGTGAAATCTGTTATGATCATCAGGTGTGTCACCCCATGTTAAACTCAAGTCTAAAAATTTATCCCCATCCATGCTTTAGGTGGACCATACAATTAGAAACACTAAACTGGAAGGTTCACCCTCTAATTAAACTCTCTCTCTTGGTGCGGCCCTACTTTAATCATGTATGGCCTTATTTTTTGGCACCCAGGCTCTTTTGTTGTGGAGTCTAATGGCTAGAGTAGATTCCACATGTTCATTACAGTGGGCTCTATAAAAATCAAGGGTGCACATCTCTCCCAGTTGTTTTCATCAGTGTTTTCATCAGGGAAAATGTATTATGCGCTTGACCTCATGGGAGAAGTTCCCATGAGGTCGACTTGTGTGGGCCCCACTATGGTGTGTGATGGGCATCCACACCGTCAGTCAGATGCATCAAACCGTGGTGGGCTGTGAGCCTAAAACTCAGGTCAATCCATGACTTGGGTGGGACACACCATAGATAACAGTTAAGAGTGCATATTCACCCATTGAAACATTTATAATCGTTTATAAGATCAACTGAAATGTGGTGGAGAAATCCAGCCCATCCATTATGTGTGTCTCACTTAAAAAAGAGGTCACACCAAGTTTCAACCGCATCCAAAACTCTGGTGGGCCCCAACAAGTGCTTTTAAGTATCGTAGGCATAATTTTACATCGTTTCAGATGGTATGGCCCACTTGAGTTCCAGATAAAGCTTATTTTTTGGGATATCCCATAACCAATAGGGGACCCACCAAATGCATGGTGTGGATGTTTGATACACATCACAGCAAGGTCCACACAGCTCGACCTCATGGCAACATATATATATATATATATATATATATATATATATATATATATATATATATATATATATATATATATCTCAATGGGTCGGATCCAATTGGATTTGGCTCCAAGTCAGTACATCGGTAGACGAATTTAGATCGGATTCAGATCCAAGTCGGATCCAAAAGGTGATACCAATATCCGATCTATTTATAAATTGTTAGATCCATTTTCGATTCAAAATCCATATAACCATCGGATTCAGATCCGATCTAGGTCCAAATCTACTCTATCACAAATCCAAAAAAATATATAATATAATATATTTAATTTAGTAGAAAAATTATGCAAATCCCAAAATTTACTTAGGTATGGTTGACCTAAGAGGGGCATGTCTTAATTTTGAGACATGGCCTAAATAATCCGTAAAACAGATGGCCAGCATGAATATACCATATACAGTAAGGTGACAATGAGTCAGATCGAACTTGGATATGTTCCTGTGAATTCAAATCTCGTCCATTTAAGTAGTCAAACCTATTTTAAGATCCAAATCCAGACCATTTAACTAATCAGACCTATTTTAAGATCCAAATCTGCATTATACGTATTTGGAGCGAATCAATCTCAGATCTAACCCGCTCCATCTGCACAAGAGAGCAGGACTCTCTGTGTGTGTGTGTGTGTGTGTGTGTAAACCATGCTTAGAAAGCCATTGCAGCTGGCCCACCCCAAAATAATTCCAGCCGGTTCGGTTGGTTTTGGGCATGAGGTTTTCCGCCCAATAATTAATTGGATAGACATGGACTTTGTATAGGGCTAATATGATCCTGAAAGTAAAACCAGCCCTGATCCAGCCCTAGCCCGATTCAGGTTATAACGGCGCCGCGCACAGGTCCTTAGCAAAACCATGGTTCAAAACCTGGCTGACTGGACATGAAATGCCACCGAGTCAAAACTGGCTGAATCTCTTGACAACATTGTTCTGAGTCTGACTCTGGAGACTTGTCTAGTAGTGACGTTATGTAAATGGTGGTAATTGAACCAACAGACTCACACGCGGAAAGAGGCGCTCTTAACCAGAATACCAACGACAACCAACCTGAGCTGGTACGATGAATGGACGGAATTTTTTTAGTTTCACGGCCTTTTGGTAATTAGTGTCGCCTCCCCATGTCCCCACCCAGGCGTGTCCAATACTATGCCACCAACGTCTGGAAGCATCCCACCATATCTTTGTGGAGCCCACCGTGGCGTATCTGTTTATCCATGTTGTTCATCCTTTTTCTAAGATCATGTTAAGGCATAAGCCAAAAAATGAGATAGATCCCACGCTATGGTTGACCACAACAGCAATGACCCTTGCATTTAAGGCAACCCAAGCTTACTATTTGGTGTGGTCCACTAGTGTGTTGGCTCTGCCTCATTTTTTTGTCCATACCTTACATGATCTTAGAAAAGGGATGGACAATGTGGATAAACAAATACATCACAGTGGACTCCCACAAAGATCAGATGAAGCAATCCGCATCCCAACGTCCGTACCTTTTTGATCCGGTTCGGCCTTGTAGGACCTGGATGGCTTACAATAATTGTTTCAAGCACAGCTTAAGACACCCAAACTATGTGGGGGACATGGATTGCCTGCAACAGGAAGCTAGGTGGGGCCTACCATTGACATGGATTTCTTCCGGTTGGCTGAATTACCGTAGGAAATTCGTGGTCTCATCTTTCTCGACAAAGTAGGTATAGAAAATCTGGTTACTCGAGAGGCGGCCACGGAGTCTTTGTGCAGCCCCTTTCACTTTCGAAAAGGGAGGGTGGTGTCATACGATAAGCGGCCTCAAAGTCTTTTTGTTTGAGGTCCCCGAATGTGTGTGTGTAGCCGCTCCTAGCTGTGGCCATTTGTGAATAAATCTATTCTTTCTTTAAAAAAAAAAAAAAAAAGGTGGGGCCTACCGTGATGTTTGTGGGAAATCTAATCCATCCATCTGTTTTTACAAATCATGTTACAACATGGGCCTAAAAATGAGGTAGATTGAAAACTTAAGTGGGCCGCATGTAGGAAAAATGGGCAAGGAAATGCCTACTGTTGAAACCTCATGGCCCTGAGTCCATGCCATAACATATCTGGCAAAAATTGATGGACAAGTTGGATTTCCCACAAACATCACAGTGGGCCCTACTTAGCTTTCCATCGGTGGAAATTCCTGCGACAGGCTGTCATAGGCAATCCACATCCCTTATGGGAGCCACCGTGTTGTACAAGGGACACAGGTGGGAACCAACATTTTCGTCATAACTACACGAGGTGAGCCTGATATAAAACTCACAAACGTAAAATTGCTCTTAGAACACCCAATTTCTCCCCTTTTGAGCTCTTGGTTAGGCTGATTTTTATATGATTATCAAGTATGAGGAAGATACCACGGTGGACCCATGCCTGAAACTATGGTCAGCATTACATCTCCATTTTCCTTCAGGTTTTATGGCTATTATTTCTTTGGGACCCACAATCTAGTATAGAACTTGATAAATAAGACTTGATAAATAGAGTGAATTTTATATATACAACATGGTGGCCCAACAGAGCTTTAAGTTTTGTAGACTATTATGATGGTATGTTCTTCTTGAGATGGGACATGAATTGCATGAGCCCCCACCTACAAAGTGTTCCCGTGAGCAAAAGCTATGTGAGGCCACCTTGGCATCCATTTGATCCCTTGCTTTTGCCGGCCCACATTATGACGTGAGTGTGATGTAGGATAGTCAAGGAAAATATTAAGAATTACAAGGATAGAAAGAAATCAAGTTAAATGGTTTCATTCAAGGATCTAACACACACTATAGCTTCCAACAATCACAACTTTAAAACTAGCTATCCATTTCTTGCATATAATATGCTATTGGAAAGCTTTCAATGATATGTCCAATACATAGTGAGCCATATCATATAAATGGTTTGGATCATTGAGGGAGTGTTTGGATCATAAGTTACTTAAGATAAGCTACTTATGCCTTAAGTAGCTTATCTAGATTTCTACTTATTAAACTAAAGTGATTAAGTAACTTTAAATAAAAAGTTACTTATAAGTGACTATAAACCAAACTTACTTATCTTAGATAAGTAACTTATCTATTGTTGTAAGTAGAAAAAGTAAGGGCCCGCTTGGTTGCAGAATCTAGGTTCCAGATAAAAATGAGATCCCACCGTTGCAGTACAAAATTGCATAAACTAGACATGAAACCAGGTTTAACAGGGAACTTGTTGTTTGGTTGAAAATTGTGTAATCTAAATTATGTTCCAACCGTTGCTTGTGGCATGGCCCACTTGGGCTTTGGATATGCCAGAGAACCCGACCCCTCGCTTGTAGTCCCGCAAGATAGATGGCCAGGTTGAATGGCAAATAAACATTATAGTGCGCCCTAGGAAGTTTTTATGGTCTACATTCAATCAACACTGTTTTCTGCAACGGGGTGGTTTTGTGAAATATCTTATTAATTCTCATAATATTTTATTAATATAAATTGCGAGGGGGGAGAGAAATGATCATAACCCAAGTGTAGAGAGGTCTTAAATTAAAAAAAAAAGAAAAAAAAGAAAAAAGAAAAAAAGAAACAAAGGGAACATGCTCGGCCTGGCAGCGTTCTAGCAGTGTTCAACTACCTCGGGTGACACTCTAGTCCAAGTGTAGTGGTCCAAGTGTAGTGGTGTGCCGATCTCCTACATCAACGGCATTAGGCCACATGTTACTTGTAATTATCATGAGTCACCCAAAGCCACATCACATGGCATTGTGTTCAGTACATGATCATCTCATTGATCATCATTATTGTTAAGTAGTTTATGTATATGTACTTTCCTATTAAGTATTTGTTGCAGTTCACAACCATTCAGTTCTTTTAAATTGTAAGTTCATTAACATTCATTCGTGTTCTCACATGGTACATCATGGATACTCAGAGGGCCGGCTAGCTTCATTGGATTAATTGATCAACATCCAACCCTATACATTACTACTAACGTAAAATTAAAGGGTCACAACTACCTTTTATGATTGTAATATGCTAAAATATACATTGGAGGAAAAAGGAAGTAGGACTTTATATATGGAGGGAAACTGACACCATGGGTAGGCAACCTATGACGTGATGATTGGGAATGTGCTAACTTTACTGTTATGGTTGGCTACTTAATTCTATGCCGCCTGAATTTTAGGGCCGTCTTTTTTGCTTTTAACTTGTTACTTCTCTTTAGTTACTTATGTAGTGAAAGTTACCTCTTTCTACTATCATTCCCTCTCATCTCTACATGTGATAGATAGTCCATGTCAAAGGAGGCCCCATATGATGGGTTGTCCACATCAAAGGTGGAGCCTACACGATGGACAATCCACATCAAAGGTGGGCCCCACATGATGGATGACCCATATTAATGTGGGCCCACATAATAGATGGTCCACAACAAAGGTCGGCTCCTAATGATGAATGGCCCACAACAAAGGTGAGCCCCGTATATGATGGACGACCCACATTGAATATGGGGGCCACATGATGGATGGTCCACATCAATGGTGGGCTTCACATGATGGGCAGTAGATATTGAAGGTGGGCACTCCATGATGAATGATCCACATCAAGGTGGACCCCATATAATGCACAGTCCACATCAAAGGTTGATCCCTAATCATGAATGGCCCACATCCAATGCAGGCTCCATATGATGGATGACCCACATTGAAGGTAGGGCCCACACGATGGACAGCCCACATCAAAAGGCGGACCCAATATGATGGACATTAACATTGTGGTGGGCTCCACATGATAGATGATCCCTATTAAAGTGGGCCTCACATGAGGACAATTCACATCGAAGGTCAGCTCCTAATGATGAATGACCCACATCCAAGGTAGGCCCCACATAATGGATGATATCCACTCCAAAGTTGGCCTTGCATTATGGACAGTCCACATTAATGGTGGGCCTTGCATGATGGACGGCCCGCATCCAATGCCCAATATGATGGACAACCTACATCCAAGGTGGCCCCACATGATGGATAACCCACGTTGAAGGTGAGCCTTATAAGGTGGATGGTCCAATATGATGGACAACCTACATCCAAGGTGGCCTCACATGATGGATAACCCACATGGAAGGTGGGCCTTATAAGGTGGATGGTCCACATTAAAGGTTGGTCTCACACATGCAAGGGATATTTCACATTGAAGACCGGGCCAAGGTGGGCCAAACATAATGAATGGTGTACATCAACGGTTGGCCCACATGATCAACGAATATATATATATATATATATATATATATATATATATATATATATATATATATATATATAGTGGACTAAACAAAATTGAGAATAAGTACTTATGTGATATTAAAAACCAACATTAAATTTTCACTATTGGCCGATTAATAGATTGTTTATCAAATATACTTATGTGTTGAACAAAGTAGAAACTATGATAAATTAATTGGAGTTTAAGCATTTTATGTAAAGTAACTTATGGTCCAAACGCCCCTTAAGGCCCGTTTCAATTGTGAGTTACTTAAGATAAGCTACTTATTAGATAAATAAATTATCTTGGTTTCTATTTATTAAGCAGATAAGTATGTTTGGCAAACAACATACTTATAAGCTAAAATGTAGATAAGCATGTTTGATTCCCAACATTAATAAGTAGCTTTCCCATAGCTTTTTTTCTTTTTCTTTTTCTTTTAAAAAAAATTCATATATCCTACAATGAATAAAAGCTAACATATGCATCAAGTTCTACTATTATCCTAGTTGGGAAATTTGAAACAGCCCACTCAATTGGTGGGCAATACACATTCATTGATTTTAACGGGCCACACCTACTGGACCGGCAAGGTGCGTCACCTGCTAAGGGCCACTTGGCCAACAGTGTGGTTAAAATCATGATGGGCCTTGGAGGTGGACGACACGTATAAAACGTATACATCAAGGCAAAGCTCACAGTGGGCCCCACACTGGCCAACATGGCCCATCAATCTCAACGGCCCAAGGAAGATTTCAATGGCATGCATTCATTCACATTGTTCCCTAAGGTGAGGTTTAACTGAGCTTTGGATCTGGTTGGATTTTGGGTTGGACAAAAGGATGGACGGTGTGGATTTCTCACAGGCATCACGTGGGCCCCACAGCATGGTGGACCCACTCCCAACAAAACTGGAAAAACAACTGGACAAGGTAGATTTAGGCCCTACCTCTGATGTGGGCCGTCCATCATGTTGGGCCCGCCTTAGATATGGGCCACTCATCATTAGTACCGACCTTTGATGTGAACCATCCATCATGTGAGGCCCACCTTGATGTGGATCATCCATCATGTTGGGCCCACCATTATTACTTGCCCATCATATGGAGCCCACCTTTATTAATTGCCCATCATGTGGAGCCCACCTTTGATGTGTGAACTGTTCATCATGTGGGCCCCACCTTTGATGTGGGTTGGTTTTCAATGGTATATTTGAGGTTCTCAACGGTAGGAATTTCATCCCTATTGTTTCCTATGGTGTGGTCACTTGAGCCCTAGATCTATCTCATTTTTGGGCTCTCTGGATGGACGACGTGGATAAAACACATTCATCAAGGTGGGCCCCATAGATCCCCTGTCAGGACCGTCCACCTCTAGCTAGCTCTGGTGGGGGTTACCCAATCTATGTCACAGCTGATCTTTATTATGGAGCTGACCTTTTGCACAGCTGTGATGTTATAAGCATGTGACACGTTGGCAGGAAGTGCCATTTGGAACATTTCTTTCCCCTTTGAAGGGGTAGTCGTTTGATACTCTGGTTACGTATGAAACTCAACATGCAGGAACTTAAATACGTAGCAAGGCATATATCTATTGAAATAAAACCATTAAATATTTTTATTTTTAGTTGTCCAATAAACGTTCTCATATGAAAGGGTAAGATAATCTCATAAGCTTAATTTCTAGTATAATGCATATAAACTAGAAGCCAATAAACTAAATTTTAGAAAAAATTCTCTCCCGCTTAACTTTCAGCCAGTAGATAAAGTAAGAAAGAAAAATAAAAAAACTGAAATACGTATATATGTTTTAGCAATTAAGTAACTGATAATCATTCGTTAGTCAAACTTACTTATCCCAAACAAGTAACTTAACTGCTGTTTAGCAGAAAAAGTTACTTATCTGGCTGTATCCAAACAGGCCCTTAGTGACTTTCCCTTTGCTCATCTCACTAATATGAGTGCATGAGTGCCGCCATCAATATATGCAAGTTTGGTGAGTGCGGACTTTTGCTTACCCATACCTGAGTGACCGTATAAACATAATTGAGGGGCCACGCCTTCACGGGACGCGAATTCCCTGCTAAAGGCTTGGGCTGGGAAGTTCCTGCGCGGGAAGTTAGGTGGGCCCACCTTGAAGTATGTGATAAATCCGCCCAATCCATCTGTTTTGCCAGCTTATTTAAGATCTGACAAAAAAGAGGCCAATCCAAAGCTCAAGGAGGCCACACGAGTGTGGGAAAAGTAGGGAAAGAAATGCCTACTATTGAAACCTTTGTAGCCTTAACTTGGTGTTTATATGCCATCCAAACCGTTTATAAGGTCATTCCCACTAGGATGAACTGAAAACACAAGAAAATAGCCTGGTACAAAACTTCCGTTGCCATTCGAATGGTTCAATGGTAGCTGTTCAATCCCCACACTGTTTCCTCTCATGTGGCCCACTTGAGTTTTGGATCCACCTCAATTTGGGTCTCATGACCTAAAATGATCAGGAAAAATAGATGAATGGGTGGATTTCTCAGGAACATCAGGGAGGGCACTACGTAGCTTCCCAGCGCAGGAACTCCCCTATAAAGCTTTTGCAGAAAACCCGCGTACACCTTCATGCATGTGAAGTCTCAGTGAGTGGGCTTTGCTTTAGAGTTGATAGAGAGTAGTAAATAGTAATAATGGGTTAGAACTCTTCACCCATGAGTCTTCTTTCTCCGATCCTTTTTTTACTCGATACTTTTTTCAAAAGTACTGAGTTATATCATCTTAATTAGATTCGAGTTTTGTTTAGCCCATTTTGCAACCCAGGATCGCCAGCATGTGTCACCCAACATTTGGAGATGGTGTCGGGATGGAAACCATTGGGCACCACCCCTAGACAGGCCACATTAGGAACTTATGCTCAATGGATGATTCATAACATTGATGCATATGGCCGGATATGGATTAAATCCACAAATAAATGATCAGGATCATCAATTAAAATAGCACCAAAATCATGGACAGTTCTGATCATCAGATCATCTTCGATGTGGCCCACAGGGCAACAAATGCTGGAGGTCCCACGTGGCCACATAAGCACAACAAGATGGGGCATGCATTTGTGAGAGAACTTACTCCTGCAACGTTGGACTTAATTTCCCGCACACGATTGACAGAGAAGGTAACGGTTGAGATTGAAATAGGCGTAAACTCCACTTGGGGCGTTCCAGACCGGATGACCGTAAGATCGTCTTCCAACAAAGTACTATGCAGCACGCTCGAAACGAAATCGGAAGCAGTGTACCAACAACCAGTGAAAATGTTATACACTTTGTTGAACATGTCGATCGCTCCACCTGATCTCTCCCACCCAGACTTAGATGAATAAGAAGAAGGGAAGGTGAGAGGAAGAGACGGATCATCGGCTCTCTTAAGGCAAGAAAACAAAGCACCCATTAGAGAGAATCCATCTCCAAGCGCATGGTGCAACTTGAACACTATGGTCCCTGGCGCATCACTTGTGGGGTACTTGATTATGTGGATTTCCCACAATGGACGGTTCTCAGGGAGCTGGTCCAACGCTATCTTCGATAAGTAATCTTGTAAGTAAACATCGTAGGCATCAGGCTGTAATCCTGTCGGGAAGCGTGGGACTTTTACGTGATCTTCGAGCCTAACATGGACTCTCTTCCATCCCTGGCGACCCTTCTCATCCCTAACAAGGATGGAAGAGAAGCGCGTGTTGATCGGTAGGAACTGGTCCCTGAGTAGTGTGATCGCAGCAGAATCGTCGATGGGTATTTCCGATTCGAAGACGGCGAGAATGGCGAGGGAGAGGACTGAGCTGTGGATGTATTCTGAGGAAGGGCTTGCTGGTTGGAACTCTTCTTCTGCAAGTAATGCATTGCTTAATTGATTTGAAGCCATGGGTGCTAATTTTTTAGTTGTAAGCAGCAACTTAAATAGGAAAGAGATCTTTGACGCAAAATTCCTGGGTAATTTGCAATTTTCCAAACAATACCTCACGGTTGGAAATTCTTTGTAGATAATTTCTGAGAAGGGAATTACCAAAATATCCTCACCACAGAGCCCGTGCTTTTCATTGGTCCAAGTCAGCACTGATGACATCAGCTGATGTCAATGGAGAAAATATGAAGAAAATAAAAAACAGAAATACGTGTAGAGGTGCCAATGGGTCGGGTCAAGTCAAGTTCCGGTCGGGTCATTTCCACCTCAACCCTAACCCGACCCAAATTGAATTCGGGTTGGATTTTCCCAACCCTTGCCCAGCCCAAATTAAACCGGGTCGGGTCAAGTTGACCCACATTTTAATGATCAACTAACTAATTTGTGTATTAAACTAGATGTATATAACACTAGTATTCAATTGAAAACCAAACCATTTATGTTTAATAGGTATATATATATATATATATATATATATATATATATATATATATATATATATATATATAGAGAGAGAGAGAGAGAGAGAGAGAGAGAGGAATGCTCACCTCTCGTGCCCAGGTGAGCATTCCTCTCTCTCTCTCTCTCTCTCTCTATATATATATATATATATGGAAATTGTATTATATGTGGGCCCCACTATGATGTGTAATGGGCATCCACACCATGCATTTGGTGGGTCCCCCATTGGGTATGGTATATCTAAAAAATCAGCTGTATCCGGTACTCAAGTGGGCCATACCAATTGAAACAGTGTAAAGTCATGCCTACAACATCTAAAAGCACTTGTAGGGGCCCATCTGAGTTTTGGATATGGTTGAAACTTGGTATGACCTCTTTTTTAAGTGGGACACGCACAATGAATGGGCTGGATTTCTCAACCACATCTCAGTCGATCTTATAAACGATCATAAAGGTTTCAATGGGTGGATATCACTCTTAACTGTTATCTATGGTGTGGCCCACCCAAATCATGGATTGGACTGAGTTTTAGGCCCATGGCCCACTACGGAATGGTGCATCTGATTAATGGTGAGGATGCCCATTACACATCACAGTGGGGCCCACACAGCCCATGAGGTCTAGCGCATAGTAATATATATAACCGAGGCTTTTTTATAGAGTATTTCTATTACGCAAATACTGAATGAGAAAAATAAATAGATAGAATGAAATATAGATTTAAAGCATACTTCTTTAAGCATCAACATCGTTAGAGTGATGGGACGGCATTGATGAAACATATAACGCAGCTTGTTCTCTCTACCTCGTGTGGCTGAAAGAAGCCCTCTCTTTACAACCCACTGTAAGGGTTTTAGAAATAGAGAATTTATAATGGCTTTTTTTAAATGCATTGACAAAGAATATTTCTTAATACTCTTGCATGTAAAACTTTTTGAATTTGACATTTAATATTTCATCCAAACCATCCAATTAATGTCCAACAATTTTATTTTTATTTTTTTGATAATTGGATCAAATCAACAAGACCATTTGATATTTAAATTTTTAAATAGTTAAATTATGGACACAATTATTAAAATGGAACCATTTGATCTTTTTATTTTAACCGTTCAATAAATTCCTATCAACAGTCAAATAAATATAACCATTAAGATAATTTTCTTAATTTATTTTATGGACCATTAGCTACCATTTCTGGAGGTTGGTTGTCCATTGATCCTGTTGTACTAAGAAAATTTTCTAAGGAAGGGCAGTAACAACTTCAAACCGAGTGATCTTTGATCAAGCCTCGAATATACGATAAGTTGTTTTAATTTTTCTTTAAAAAACCTTCTCTTCTATCTGTTTATAAAAAAAAGTATTCTATTATCTGTTTTGAAACAGATTTATTCACAATTAATATTCAGTTTATAATACCATATATCTAAATTTTACAATCCAGATCCTACAATCTTGAAGTTGTTAAAGTAAGATCTAGATAATGGCGATCATTATAGTTAACACGACCTCAGAATTGTTCAAAATTGAGCCCTTTGCTAGACAACATTTTAAGAGATGGAAACAAAAACTAAATTTTGCATTTGACACACTTAAAGTGTCATATGTTCTATCTGATTCTTTCAAGTATGCTGTCAATAATAAAGCCCATACGAGAGATGATTACAATTGTAAGAATTACATCTTGAACACTCTCCAATGAATTATATGATGTATATACAACATATTCAAGTGCAAAAGAAATGTGGGTTGTACTTAAAAAGAAATACAAGTTGGAAGAGGCCGGAGCTAAGAAACATGTAATTGTGAATTTCCTACATTATAATATGAAAGATGAAAAAACTGATTTTGATAAGATTTTAGAGTACAAAAATTTGATTCATGAACTTCAAATAGAAGACCTCAAAATGGATGAAACCTTTCTTAGAGGTGCACTTATTAAAAAGTTGCCACCTTCCTAGAAAAACGATATGACTATGGAAAGTATCATAGTTCATATTCAAATAGAAGAGGTCAACAAAATAAGGGACAAAAAAGAAAACGCAAATGAATTTGTTTCGAAAGTAATCTCATTGAACCAAGTCAAGAAAACAAAAAAAAAAAGGGTTCATATATTTCATTATGGAAAATCAGGTCATTATATAGATCATTGTAGGCTAAAAAATAAGACAGTTGCAAAACCAATAAAAAAAGGGCAAATGTTTTCATTGTAACAAACCTAGGCATCATATTGGAGAATGAAGACTGAATAAGAAAGAATCCAAGGTTCAAGTTAATCTTGTAGAACAAGATGTGGAGGATGTGATAGCCGTCGTTATATCTAAAGTAAACCTACTAAAAAATATGCATTGGGTACTAGATATTGGGGCTACTCGTCACATACGCAAAGGTTTACTGTTACAACCCTCGCCAGAAAGCCGTTGTATCCTGGAGGTTGGTTGTCCATTGTTCCTGTTGCACTAAGAAATTTTTCTAAGGGAGGGCAGTAACAACTTCAAACCACGAGTATACGATAAGTTGTTTTAATTTTTCTTTCAAAAACCTTTTCTTCTATCTATTTTAAAAAAAAAACAGTATTCTATTATCTATTTTGAAACAAATTTATTCACAATTAATATTCAATTTATAATACCATATATCTAAATTTTACAATCCAGATCCTACAATCTTAAAGTTGTTAAAGTAAGATCTAGATAATGGCGACCATTACAGTTAACGCGACCTCAGAATTGTCCAAAATTGAGCCCTTTGCTGGACAACATTTTAAGAGATGGAAATAGAAACTGAATTTTGCATTGGACACACTTAAGGTGTCGTATGTTCTATCTGATTCTTTCAAGTATGATGACAACAATAAAGCCCATACGAGAGATGATCACAATTATAAGAATTACATCTTAAACACTCTCCAATGAATTATATGATATATATATACAACATATTTAAGTGCAAAAGAAATATGGGCTGTACTTGAAAAGAAATACAAATTGGAAGAGGCCGGAGCTAAGAAACATGTAATTGCAAATTTTCTATATTATAATATGAAAGATGAAAAGACTGTTTCTGATCAGATTTTAGAGTACAAAAATTTGATTCATGAACTTCAAATAGAAGACCTCAAAATGGATGAAACCTTTCTTATAGGTGCACTTATTGAAAAGTTGCCGCCTTCCTTAAAAAACGATATGACTATGGAAAGTATCATAGTTCATATTCGAATAGAAGAGGTCAACAAAATAAGGGATAAAAAAGAAAACGCAAATGAATTTGTTTCGAAAGCCAATCTCATTAAACCAAGTCAAGAAAACAAAAGGAAAAAGGGGTCATATTTTCATTGTGGAAAATCAGGTTATTACGTAAATCAGTGCAAGCTAAAAAATAAAACAGTTGCAAAATCAATAAAAAAAGGGCAAACGTTTTCATTGTAACAAACCTGGGCATCATATTGGAGAATGAAGACTGAAGAAGAAAGAATCCAAGGCTCAAGTTAATATTGTAGAACAAGATGTGGAAGATGTGATAGCCGCCGTTATATCTGAAGTAAACCTAGTAAAAAATATGCATTGGGTACTAGATATTGGGGCTACTCGTCACATATGCAAAGATCGAAGCATGTTTGCCTCCTATCAAGCAGTAGAGGATGAAGAATAGGTGTTTATGAAAAATGCTCGAACTTCCTCAATTGTTGGAAAAAGAAAAGTGTTGTTAAAGCTCACATCATGAAAGACTCTTACTCTGAACGATGTTCTGCATAGCTGAGATTCAAAAAAAACTTATTTCTGAATCTCTATTAAATAAAATTGAAGTTAAGTTGGTGTTCGACTCAAATAAGTTTGTACTTTCTAAGAATGGAGTATTTTTGGGAAATGGTTATTGTTGTGATGGACTTTTTATTTTGAATGTAATAGTCAATGATATTAATAATAAGAATTTTAGTTCTATTTATATTATTGAGTCACTTAAGTTATGACATAAAAGACTAGGACATATAAATGCAGGTTACATTAAAAAAATGCAAATGTTGGGTCTAATACCTAACTTATCAAATAATGAATTAGACAAATGTGAGACATGTGTCGAATCTAAATTACATAAAAGATCCTTCAAACCTGTAATTAGACACACTGAAACTCTTAAATTAATTCACAGTGATCTTTGTGATTTTAAAAATCACATATCTAGAAATGATAAAATGTATTATATATTACCTTTGTAGATGATCACTCAAGATTCACTAAAATATATTTATTGAGAAATAAAGATGATGCACTAAAATCCTTTATTATACGTAAAACAAAAGTTAAAAATCAACTAAATAAGAAAATTAAATGTTTAAAGTAAGATAAGGGAAGTGAATATGAATCCCTGATGCTTAAAGAATTTTGTGAAAAAATTGGTATCATTCATGAAACCACTGCACTTTATACCCTTGAACAAAATGGTATAGCAGAAAGAAAAAATAGGACATTAAAAGAAATGATGAATGTAATGTTGATTAGTTTAGGATTAGCATCCAATATGTGGGGAGAAGCAATACTCTCTACTTGCTATATTCAAAATAGAATACCAATGACATCTATAGGAAAAATACTTTATGAACTTTGGAAAGGTTATCCACCTAATTTTAAATATATTCAAATTGTGGGGGTGTCTTGCTAAAGTAGGACTACCTGAACCTTAAAAAAAAGAAATTAGGTCTTAGAAAAATAGACTGTGTATTTATAGGATATGCTAACAACGATGTAGCTTATAGGTTCTTGGTTCTAAAATCTAAAGATAATATTCTAGATCCTTTTATTATGATTGAGACAAGAGATATAGAATTCTTTGAAAATTAATTCCCTATGAAAGTACTATCAAAAGAAATATAAGAGTTTGTTGATTCAAATATTGCCTCAACTAGTAGGAATGTAGAAAAGAAAATAAAGAAGAAATAGGATCTAGAAGAAGTTTCAGAGTTAGAAACGAGCCTAACTTAGGAGATGAAATCTTTAAATACATGTACTTACTTGAAGAAGATCATCAGACTTACTCAGAAGCTATTAATTCGCCAAATGTCTCATTCTGAAAAGAAGTTATTAAAGATGAACTAGAGTCTATTATGTCAAATAATACATGAGAATTAGTAGACTTACAACCTGGTAATAAGTCAATAGGTTGTAAATGGATTTTTAGGAAAAAGATGAAACCAAATGGAATCATTGATAAATTTAAGGCAAGACTAGTAGCCAAAGGTTTTAGAAAAAGAAAAAAGGAATTAATTATTTCGATACATATACCCTAGTTGTTAGAATGTCTTCTATCAGAATGCTTACAGCCATTGCCTCTATATGTAAGTTAATAGTACACTAGATGGATGTTAAAACGACTTTCTTAAATGGGAAATTAGAAGAAGAAATTACATGGATCAACCTGAAGGCTATAAATAAAAGAAAAAAAAAAATAAAGCTTGTAAGCTAATTAGATCTCTATATGATCTAAAGCAAGCTCCTGAACAGTGGCATGAGAAGTTTAATAATGTTTTAAAATCAAATGAATTTAAATTAAATGATGCAGATAGATGTATGTATAACAAATTTACAGGAAATGAAGGAGTAATAATTTATTTATATGTAAATGACATGCTCATCTTTGGAACTGATCTTAAGATAGTTAAATCCACCAAGAAGTTATTGTCATGTAAGTTTGACATGAAAAACTTGGGTGAAGCTACTATGATTTTAGGCATAAAAGTGATCAGAAAAAATGAAGGTTTTATCCTTTCACAATCTCATTACATTGAGAAAATGTTAAAAATCTTTGATCACTTTGACAGTATGCTTATAAGTACTCCTTATGACTATACCTTACATCTAAAAAAGAATACAAGTGATAGTGTATCACAATTAAAATATTCTAAAATAATTAGAAGCCTCATATACTTAATGAATTGCACTAGACTTGATATAGCATATGCAATAAACATGATGAGTAGATATACACATAATCCTAAACATGAACATTGGAATGCTTTATCTAGAATACTAAGGTATCTTAAGGGTACAATGAAATATGGTATACATTATTATGGTTTTTCCGCTGTATTAGAGGGATACATAAATAATGCTAACTAGATTAGTGATTCAGATGAAACTAAATTCACAAGTGGATATATTTTTACTTTGGGTGGAGGAGTCATTTCTTGGAAATCCACCAAGCAGACATGTATAGCTTAATCTACTATGAAATCCAAGTTTGTAGCCTTGGAAAAGGCAAGCATAGAAGTCGAATGACTGAGAAATCTTTTGCCTGACACTCCTTTGTGGCCTAAGCCTGTAATAGTAATTTCATTGTATTGTGATTGTCAAGCAACAATAGCTAAGGCTAAAAGTAAGATATATAATGGCAAAAGTAGACATATTAATTAAACTCCGACATAACATGGTGAGACACTTGTTGAATGACGGAGTAATAATCATTGATTTTGTGAGATCGGAGAAGAGTTTGGTAGATCCTCTAACAAATAACTATCTAAGAAGTTAGTCTTAGAAACATTGAAGGGAATGAGACTAAGCTCAATATTATGAGTTACCAGTGTTGGCAACCCAACCTATACAAATAGAGATCTCATGTGGTAGGTTTTCAAATGGGTACACAATAAGACATAGGAGACGACTAAGTATTGTCCTGAGTAAGTCCTATTCTATGGTGTAGGCAATGCAAGCAGCAACGAAGAAGGTTGAGTTTGAACTCTTAATGAATCCATATGTCAAAAAATTTGGTGGTGTATTCAGTTGCTGCCTACACTTGATGGAATTCACCTATATAAGTGTGGAGAGGGGGCCGCTTCCTATTAGAATTTAAGCGAATTCTCTAGAGTACTCATGAAATCTAGAAAATGGTGTATGGTCAAAAAGCACCAAATTGCAGAACCACCTGCAGCGGGAAGAATTGTGTGAGTTGCTTGTCTACGTGATTTACGATTAAAGGAGTCTTGTTTAAGACTATGTCACTTGACTCTTGTAGACCTATCTTGCATACTCTAGGTGTCGATCGATTTAATTAAGTCAAATTAACATTAACATTAGGCACAACTATTCTTGTTTAACTCGAAAAGTTTATTTTGAATAATATGGGAGACTGTTGTATTTTATTGTTTCAAAATAAATAAAATCAAATGTTTTGAAATTTTTAAAACTTCCCTCCAAACTTTATATAGTGATTTTTGAATTTATCTTTTTGTGCAAGAAGATAGTCCCACGTCAGATTTGAGTTGGAAAATTTGGATGGGCCGTGGCCGTGGATGTGTGACATGTGTGTGTGTGTGTGCGTGTGCGGGTGCGGGTGCAGGTGCGCCTCTAGCCAGAAAGCCCAACAGACTTTTTCTTTTGCCAAAAGACACATCCAACTGCGGTTTGAATCAGGCCCTAATAATGGCCTTCTTCTACAGAGAAGCCCAACGGTCATTTTGTTTGAAAATCGAAGCAATGCATCTCTGTTTTAATGGGTACTTAAACACCCATTCGAGACATTTCTTAAAGTCTATAAAAAGACTTCTGATAATCTTGTTTTATTCATTCGAAATTCATCTTTGCTCTCTTGATTTTCTGCAGTTGAAATTTTTGTTCTTCTTCGAGTTAAGCCTACAAAGAATGGTTCGGGCCTGCATACGGAATGCAACCTCGTGACCAGGCAATAGCCGTTGTATCCTGAAGGTTAGCTGTCCATTGATCCTGTTGCACTAAGAAAATTGTCTAAGGGATGGCAGTAGCAACTTCAAGTTGAGTGATCTTCGATCACACCTCGACTATACGATAAGTTGTTTTAATTTTTCTTTCAAAAACCTTCTCTTCTATCCATTTTTTTAAAAAAATATTCTATTATTTCTTTTGAAATAGATTTATTCACAATTAATATTCAATTTATAATACCATATAATTAGATTTTACAATCTAGATCTTACACACATCATCAAGGCAAGGAAAAATCCACGGTTGTCCTTACTCACGTTTAGTGGTAGACTCACTAGAAGTTTCAACACGACGTCATGGGTTTGATTACCTGTTGTGGTAAACTGAAGTAAGGGCCATGCCATCTTGGGTGAAGCCCGAGTCGTACTAAAACCGCTATATATTTCAACGTGGTGGAACTTCTGTGGGCCCCACCATAATGTATGTGTTAGATCCATACCGTCCATGTATTTTGCAAGATCATTTTACGGCATGAGACAAACATGAGGCGGATCCAGAGCTCAAATGGCCACACCACAAGAAATAGTGGGAATAGAATGCCCCATTGAAAACTTCTTAGGGCTACAAAAGTCTTGGATCAAACCGGTATTTGTGTTTTCCCTTCATCCATGTTTGTGTGACCTGATCAACAGGTTGGATGACAAATAAACGTCATGGTAGGCCCTAGGAAGGTTTCAATGGTAATCAATCAATCCCCACTACTTCCTATGGTATGGTCCACTTGAGCTTTGCATCTGCCATATTTTTGGCTAAAACCTTAAAATTATCTGAAGAAAATGGATGGACATGGTAGGCCCTAGGAAGGTTTCAATGGTAATCAATCAATCCCCACTACTTCCTATGGTATGGTCCACTTGAGCTTTGCATCTGCCA
Organism: Liriodendron chinense; assembly: GCA_003013855.2. Taxonomy (NCBI): domain Eukaryota; kingdom Viridiplantae; phylum Streptophyta; class Magnoliopsida; order Magnoliales; family Magnoliaceae; genus Liriodendron; species Liriodendron chinense. The sequence continues at coordinate 150,628 of ML058554.1, forward strand.
CATTTTTGGCTAAAACCCTAAAATTATATGAAGAAAATGGATGGACATACATGGTAGGCCCTAGGAAGGTTTCAATGGTAATCAATCAATCCCCACTACTTCCTACGGTATGGTCCACTTGAGCTTTGCATCTGCCACTTTTTTTGGCTAAAACCCTAAAATCATGTGAAGAAAATGGATGGACAGTGTGCATCTAACACACTCAACATATGGTAAGGTCCAAAAAGATACACGCGTCAAAAAACTTCCATTCATGGTTGTGCAGTGACAAACGGCTTGCGGAGAGAGAGTCAGTGTATGGAAAAGGAAGTACGTTTTTTTTTTTTTTTTTTTTTTTTAATAGGAAGTACGTATTTTCATTTTTATTTTTCTCAACTGGCGTCAGCTGATGTCATCAGTGCTGACTTGTAAAAATCAGAATCTCACGGCACAGGAATTCCACTCTTTCTTTAAAAGTAGCAAATTCGAGAATTGTAGTGTACACGTGTTATCCGTATATCATCCAACCCGTCCAACATATGCGACCCATCGTGGTAATGGCAAGAACAAAAAATCTGGGTGAATCCAATCTTCAGATCCACCACGCTTGAATTTGGGTGTTTTTATCTTTTACGGTTAGCCCTACTCATTCGGAGCGGGCATCTGCACTGTTTAGGTGTTTGCTGATCCAGTGGGTTTGATAATCGAAAAAGGCTTCTATTCTCAGCGAATAATGCCTCCAGGGCTGGTCTGCTCCAGACCCTACTTCTGAGTTTCAATTGAGAATGGTTTCTGGGTAGTGGTGTTTCCATCCTTCCTTTCGCATACTTATGCTTATCAATATGCTCTATAAGGATTCAAGCAGAGGTACGCGGTTTTGATTGTGTGCCTGCTGGCGCTGATATCTTCTTCCAGCATCTACGAATCAATACAATTCGTGTGGTTGGTGTGTCTCCTCTGGCAATGGTGGATCATAGGGACACTCTGGTGCTAGTAACTGTTGCTTTAGTCGGCCAGTTCAGTCAGTGTTGTCCAACTGATTCGATTGAATGTTGGGCCCAGTCTCCCATGTGCTATGGTGTGGTTGCTCAGGAAGGAAGTAGGCGGTGTCATTGAAGATTCCTCTCTCCTGTTAAAGTTTGTTAAAGTTAGGTGCTGTTTGATAAACTGGAAAATAAGCTCTAGGAAAGAAATTTACTTGAAAGTGTTGAATTGGAATTTTAAATAATTTTAGGATTATTTTGATAAAAAGTGAAAAAAAAATTTAATACACCACCACTTTCAACATTAACTCAAGCATTAACTCAAGGAAAGGAAGCTAAAAAATAAAATAAAAAATGAAAAAATAAAATGAAAGTGGTCCACTTTCAACAAGAGAACATGCTGGTTTAATGCCTAACCGCTTTAGCTACTTCCATGAATCCATCTATCAAAGACAGTGAAACGTGGCTGCTTGTCAGCATATTTACGTTGCCAGATTTCTACGTTGGGTGCTTTTCACATTGAATGTGGACGGTCCTTATTCATTGGGTGCTTTAAAGGGAAGCGGATTGCCTGTGACCCGGGCAAAGAGCACAGAGTACCTAGATATACCTGTGGCCAGGGCTGTGTGGGGTCCACAGAGATGTCTGTGACAAATCCACTCTGTCCATATATTTTACTAGACTGCAATGAGATAGGAATTTAAAAATCAGGCAGATCCAAATATCAGGTGGGCCACACCAAATGAAAAAGTAGGAACAGAAACGTCCACCGTTAGAACCCTTCTAGAGATGACCATGATGGTTACATGCCATCCAAACCGTTCATAGGGTTATTACCACTCAGATAAACTGTCGGATCAAATATCAGTCATGATACAAACCTTCGGTCTTCCCCAGGCGTTCAATCCCCACTATTTCGTGTGGTATGGCCTACATGACTTTTGGATCAGCCTGATTTCTAGAATCGTGTCCTTATAAGGTCTTGCAAAATAGATGGACGGAGTGGATTTGTCACCGACATCTCTCTGCGCTGGAGGTCACAGCTAACAAGAAATCCGCCTCCCCCGTTCTTAGACTAACCCTATTTTAAGGGGGGAGCGAATTAGCAGTTACCCGGATAACAGCTTAGTAGGTGTTACCCAAACCGTGTGGGACCACATTAATGTATTGTGTTTTATATCCACGCCGTCCATCTATTTTCCTATATTATTTTAGGATATGATTCCAAACCTCAAGAAGGTCCAAATCTCAGGTGAATCATACGTTTAGAAATAGTGATAAATGACCATTAAAATCTTTTTTTGAGCTACAAAAGCTTTAGATCAAGCTGCTATTTGTATTTTCCCTTCATTCAAATCTTTTTGACATTATCAACAGGTTGGATGGAAAATAAACATTACAAAATCCTTACCATGGGCCTTTTGGAATTTTTAATGGTGAGGCACTCAGTCACCACTGTTTACAGTGTTATGGTCCACCTGATATTTGGATCTGCTTAATTTTTGGGACCCCACCCTAAAATGATCTATAGAAATGGATGGACGGCGTGGATATAGAATATATCATCAAGGTGGGCCCCACGGTAGGGGTAACACCCACTAAGCTGTTACCTGAGTAACAGCCCAGTCGCGCTCATTTTGGAGACATTGCAGGTGGAAGCCACCGCCATATACTTATGGTATCAAACCCCGAAATGTGACCAACCAAGAAATACGGTCACTTAAAAAGTTAGACCAATTCAAACTTTACGTGAACTACCACATGAATTTGGAGGTGACGTCGTTAATATTGAACGCCCACCCCATGATTGAATAGGCTTGATTTTTTTATAATCCCATCCATCATGATAGAGATCACTTCGTTCCAAAGTTGGATCCCATGAAGAGACATGATGGGCAATGCCATAGAAAATGATAGACATCCACCCGAAAACCTCTTAAATTTTATGCTAGAGAGCGGACCCGTCGGGACGGAGTGGCCATTCCATGAAATCATCAAGATAGATAGCTCCATAAGAGTTGCAGAAAAAAGCTAATTCTACGAAATGTTGTAAAATATCACGCAACAGTTTCGTAATTTGCTGGCTGATGCTTTAAAACGTAATGGTAGGGAGTGCTAGAGGTGCACATGGTTCGGTTCGGTCCTCTACGGTGAAATTGGAACCGAACGGTTCCCAACGGCTCCAGAGAAACCGGATCCAAAACTGAACCATTTGCACCCTAGAACCGAACCGGATCTAGACTGAAAAAAACCGGATCTAGACTGAAAAAAACCGGTTTGGTTCCGATTCAGTTCTACGATTCTAGGCTTTTTATAATCCAGCCCAAATGCATGTTTTTTTCTTTATAATCCAACTCATCCATACCTTAGGGCCCACCATAGTGCATACCTTGATATGTTTGTTAGATCTACACTGTCCATCCTCATTGTGAGGCAATGTTTATGTGAGCCACATTTAAAAAAAAAAAATTCAAATAGATCCAAATTTTAAGTAGACTACTCAAAATGAAACAATGAGGGTTGAACACCTAGGGTTTGGTTTCAGGTCCCGTTCCATGGTTTGGTTCTACTGTTTGGTTCACGGTCCGATTCAGTTCTACAGAACCCCAAACCGAGAACTAAATTGAACTAACCAGCTTTTTTTTTTTTTTTTTTTTTTTTTTAGAAATCGGAACCAGAACCGATGCGCTTCAGAACCGGTGCGCTTCAGAACCAAACCAAACCGAACTAAACTAATCGGTTCTAGGTTCGATTAATCGATTCCACCGGTTCCGTGTGCACCCTTAGGGAGTGCGGATTCTGGGTGTCACTTCTCATTGGTCCATGTCGTCGTAGATCACACAAACTTAACAAAACACATCGATTTTCTCTATCCCGAATAGATTGTGTATTACACAACAAAACTTTTGACACATGGAACTTCTCATAGCTCACCATGATTTATGTGTTAGACCTGCACCGTCCATCAATTTTTCTAGATCATTCTAGAGAATGAGCTCAACAATGACGCACATCCAAGGCTCAAGTGGACCACACCACATAAAGTAGTGGGCATTGAATAGCTACCACAGTTGAAGCCTTCCTAAGGTCCACTGTGACGTTTATTTTCCATCTAACCTCTCATAAGGTCACACAGACCTATATGAAGGAAAAGAAGAAGAAGAAGAAGCAAATACTAGCTTGATTAGAGCCTTCTTTGCCCCAAAAGAATTTTCAATGACGGGCGTCCAATTCTCATTGTTTCTGTTGTGTGACTATTGAGCTTTGAATTGTGCATATTTATGTCCCAATTCATCACACAATTGCATGAGTTTATGTCTTAAAAGAATGATCTTAGGTATGTATTTGTGTTTGCAAGAAAAAGAGAAAGATTTCATGAATCCATTGTTAAAAGAGAACATTTACACATGATGGAACATCACTTGGAAGCAAGGAAAAAATGAAAAAGAAATAAAGAATCAAAGTAGAAATATTCTGGAGTTCAAAATCAGAAAAAAGTGCAAAAAAAAAAAGATAGCTTTGAGGGATGCTTCAATGGATCTTTAATCCATCGTAAATTCAGTTTCGATAGATCTTCGATCCATCATACATACCTGAAAAACCAGAATTTTGGATAACTCTTTGGATAATTTTTCAATCCATTGTAACCTTTTCAATCCATTGAATAGTAGATTTCGATCCATCTAAACAGGGTTTCGATCCATCATAAAATTAAATTTCAAAAGTTGAAATTTCTAAACTCTCTAGACAAATCTGCGATCCATCGAACCATGTTACGATCCATTGAAGGGAGCTCGATCCCTCAAAGCATCCATAAAAAATGATGGTGCAAGTGCGTAAATCTTTACGCAAAGCAAGTCAATGGTGGATTTTTCTATAAAAGGGGGACCTCTACTCTCCTCCGAAGGCATTATAGGATGTGGGGAGTAAGGCGATCAAGTCTTAAGAGGCTTCCTAGCGTTTTACAACTAGTTTTTCTTTCTTTTCTAGTTCTAGTTCTAGGTTTCCTTATGTTTATTTTTAGTTAACTCTCAGCTTGAGCTGAGAGGTGATACTTGTAGTTTATTAATCATGTTTTTAATCATTTGATTTCAAATTATGCTTTAATTCTTGAACAATTCATTATTAGTTTGAATAAAGTTGATTGTTTTAGATAATTCTGAGAGCTTGTGTGCCACATACATGAGTTACTTAAGAGTTTATGGGATTGCACTACAAGAAATTCCCTTTTTACCGACGAATGATTTCGTCGGGAATCAGTAAAATTTCGTCGGGAAATCTTTTTCCCGATGAAATTTTTCACGGCTAACATCGTCGCAGAAAGGCCGTCGGTAAAGGTTTTTACCGACGAAATAATTTTTCGTAGGTAATAATAAAACCATTACTGACGAAAAAATTCGTCGGGAAAACATATGAATTTTTGTCGGAAATAAAAATGATAAGTCGGTGAAAAAACTTTTACCGACGAAATAATTCGTAGGTAAAAAGATGTCAAATTTTTTTACCGACGAAAAAATTCGTCGGTAAAAAAATTTGAAAAACTTTTACCGACGAAATATTTCGTCGGTAAAAGTTTTACAGTTTTTTATTACCGACGAAAATCTCGTCGATAAAAAAATTTGACATCTTTTTACCTACGAATTATTTCGTCGGTAAAAGTTTTCCCTTCCCCGGTTTCATTTGTTTTCAAAATTCAGGAAAATTCCTGATATATACCTGTAAAGAAACCTATACATTTTTTCTCCTATTCACATCCACATACATACAAATAAACAAAAACTACACCATTAATACACAAATAATCCATTCCACATCCACAAACAAACAATATTCATCAACACACATATACATATAAGCTAAAAGTCGTATAGTAAAAAAAATAATCAGGAAGATGAAGGCGGAGGTGGCTGGGCATCGGCGCCAAGGCGTGCAGCGAGAGCCTGAAACATCTCCTGCATCTGTCGCTCATGCTCCTGCCGCTCCTGCCGCAACTCCTCGATCCTCCTCTCCTGCTCTTCCCGTCGCCTCTCCTCCTCCTCCTCCCGTCGCCTCTCCTCCTCCTCCCTACGCCTCTGCTCCTCCTCCTCCCTACGCCTCTGCTCCTCTCTCTGCCTCTTCAGCTGCTCTCGAATCTCATCGACGACGACCCGTAGCTGCTGAACCTCTCTCTCTGCGATATCAGCTTGGTGTTGAGCGCTCTCACCAGCTACGGATTGACTGGATCCAGCTCTAGTTTGTGCCATGAGCTTGGCACCATGGCCAACCCCACGCACATATCCAGAACAGGTGCCAAGCACCTCGCTCAGGATTTCTGGCTCACTCAGTTGACTACCATCGGGAGTGGGCTGACTGCGTATGGTGTCCATCGCCGCCTGTAATGAAAAGATATGAAATTTCATAAAAAATGACATGAATGACATTATTATTAATCAATGCGCAATTAAATTTTACAAAGTAAAGATTTTTACCCAATGCTCACTGGCTCTAGGATGAACCCAAGATCCCGTCGCCTGTCGACAGTGAGTCCCTCTGTAGAGGTCTACTAGTCCAGGCTCCTGGCCGGTGACGGAATCTCGCTGCGTAATCGAAAGAAAAAAAGACTTATAATAAATGCCAATCAAAATAATATATTAACTTAATAATCATCAATAATTTCTTACCATGTCGTAACGATGTCGTACAAATGACTTTGAACCAGCTACGTGGTTCACTTGTAACTTTTCCCTGTTCGCAGAATTTATTCTACTCCTCTTCTGAACACATTATACAAAATACATTTCTATTAATTGTGAAATTAATTGCGAATTTAATTGTTACCATAAGATATCGTACATGTAAATATTACCTGAAAAGCCTCCGACAAAAATCTCTTGCAGAATATCTGCCAGTCGTCTGTAGTAACGTGTGGCGGTGCGGACAGTACGGCCTCATCGTGTGTCCTGCACCGCTTGTACCGCTGGTGCAACTCTCCGCGGTACTCCTTGAACCGCTCTCTAATCATGTCGTCGACGGCATGAGAAATGTAGGGAACATTCAAATCGAATTCAAATTTATCCTGCAGTTTCGTAATATAATAAATTAAGGCAATAAACTTATTAACAATAGGATTTAACCGTAAATGAACTTTCACAAAAGAAAATTTCAATTTACTAAACTTTACCTGAAGCCGCTGACGGATGAGCTGTCGCACATCATCTGTCACGTCAGTCCAACGGGGGGTGGTGGCGGGGATCATAGATCGGCATAGGACACCGACCTCAGACGTAAACAGTCTGGCACTGTCCCCAACAGGTCTAAGGTAGTCCTGTGGGAACTCTACCGCCACCCTACCCTCACGCGTAAGTCGCTCTAAAACTAACCCACGCGTGGGTCCACGTCCTTGTCGGCTGGTAGCAGATGCTACTACGAAACGATATATGTAAGTAACAATATAAACAGAAATCACTAAATAAATGTTTAGACTTACATGCAGTGCCCAGTGTATGCTGAACCGAAGGATCAGATGACTGTGATGCACCGTGCGACGTCGATGCTGTCTGCGTTGCATCACGGGTGGAAGGGGTAGATCCAGTGCGCGAACGACCTGATCTCCCACCTGGTGCCATGACTGAATATATCTGAAATACAAACTTATAAATTTAAACAATGTCAATACAAGTTTATGAACATCATTGTAGAGTGAATTTGTGCTTATGCTTAGAGAGATGATAAAAATATGATTAGACCATTACACTATAATGCAAGCAGAATATAATAAAACCATAAACAGAATATAAAAGTTGAAAAATCCATTACACATTGTCATTCTATATTAAATACATATATCTCATTGTAATACAAATCAACTTCGGATCAACTATCCGAAATACTCCCTACGTAAGTTATCGTACGCTGCAGATGTATATGCCAAGCTGTATGAAGCACTCGACATTGTTACAGCCAACATGCCAGTCACAATAGGAGAAATCTGATCTCTCGGAACTCTATTCAGATGTGCAAATGATAATGTCGCATCTTCCATACGAAGTTTTCTGCGGTTATATTTTTCAATCAGGTCCAGAATTTCTTTGAGATTGTATAATCTTTCATCTGAGTCATCGTCTTCCTCCCTACATTTCTCGACCAAAACGGGTATCTCTCTGGCCCTACCAGAAGAATATAGGGCCGGAAAGTCCATCCACAACAGCTGATGAAGTATGTTGCGTGCTTCCGCTACGCTCCAGTTTGTGGAGGACATGATCAGAAAGTGACTTAACTGTAAATGTAGATTATAAACAAGTCAATTCAGGAAAAAAATCATGACTTGTAAAACATATATACATGTAATAATCAAATTAATCGAATTAAAAATTACATGTAAATCTTGTATACATTTAATAATCGTCGTCTGAATCATTATCGCTTAGGACTCTTTCTTCTTCACCATCACTATCGCTGATCAGAATTTCCTCTTCATCGTCTGCAACGTTGTCATCGATGAAAGCGCTATCATCTCTAACAATGTCATTTATGATTGAGGCATCAACATGATCAGGTGGCACATCATCTCTATTCAATTGCACCACATCAATATCAACATTTGGATCATTCCCTCTATCCCAAGATGGCATGTCTTCTTGGTATGCTTGTTCAACTGACGACGTTCTATTACTCCCTTCATCGTTATCTTCAACGTCTACTTCGGGAACGTCAAATATGTTCCTGGGCTTTATTTTCTGCACCACGTGCCAAGAGCCGCCTAACTTGGTGTCAGCGAGGTAGAATACTTGTTCGGCTTGGCCGGCTATGATAAATGGGTCATCTTTAAACTACTTCCGAGATAAATTTACGCTCGTGAAGTAATTATCAGTCTGTATTCCCAACTTTTTATTTCCAATGTCCCACCAATCGCATTTGAATAAGTACACCCGCTTTCTCATACAATAACTCAGCTTAATAATATCCGTCAAAACGCCATAAAAATCAATTTCGACCTCCTCATGTGTTCCCTTCACAACCACACCACTATTTTGTGTGGTCCTATATTTCTCACGCTCCTCAGTGTGGAACCGAATCCCGTTTACAATACAACCTGTATATCTACATACACGTCTATCAGGGCCACACGCCAGTGAGTAGAGCGCATCAGACGCATCCGCAGAGTTGCTAGCGCGCAACATCTTCATCTATCATCACGTACAGAATATAAATGTACGTTTAGGCATTTAAAATTACGTGTAAATATTGTGCAATACAACAATATTGTAAGTGTGGTGAGATGTAGGTAAATTAATCTTACACGTTTTGCAAACCATTCTGGAAACAAATCCTGATGCATTCGATCATAATTTGTAGGGTATTGGGACTTCATCTCCTTGATGTGTTCGCTATACACAATTGGTACGTTGTAAGCAAAAAATTTTGAGATTAAAACTGTCTGTAGATATACAATAATTATGTGCGAAGACTTACTCCAAGTACGACTCTATTTTTTCACAGTTATGCAACACATACCACTGCGCCTTCGCTTGATCCCGAGGGTCCATATCCTGAAACGTCGGCGATCCTAAAGGACGGACATTATGTGCGAATACAGATATGAGTCCTTGTTCATGCTCCTGCTCTGCATCGGCATTCCGATCTTCTCGGTTGAATCTAGTCTCTATGCCACGAAGATACATGGAGCAAAATGTCAGGCACTCATTATCAATGTACGCCTCAGCAATGGATCCCTCTGGACGTGCCTTATTCCTCACATATTGTTTTAATGTGTGAAGGTATCTGTACACAAAATGAATATGTTTAGGACATGAAAACATGGATATATGTAGTTTATGGAATGAATAAAAATTTATGATCATTGTTCTATCACCTTTCGATCGGATACATCCAACGATATTGTACTGGGCCTGCAAGCTTCGCTTCGTGCGGTAAGTGAATCGCTAGGTGTACCATGACATCGAAAAACGCAGGTGGAAATATTCTTTCAAGTTTGCAAAGGATTATGACAATATCCTTCTCCAGTCGTTTAATAACCTCTACATTCAAAGATTTCGAACACAAATCCTTAAAGAATATCCCCAACTCAATCAGCGTAGCACTGACATCCTTGTTAAGGAATCCACGAATCACAACTGGTAGTAGACGTTGCAGAAGGACGTGACAGTCATGACTTTTCATTCCTGTTACCTTACAGTCCGTAATGTTTACGCGCCGAGAGATATTCGATGCATACCCATCGAAAAATTTCACCTTGTTCAACCATTCACATACACGTTTTTTCTCTAGTTTTGTTAATGTGTAGCAGGCTGCTGGTATAGTATATGAATTTCCATGTGGTTGCAAGTGCAACTCTTTCCTTAAACCCATTGCTTGTAGATCCAATCGAGCCTTAAAACTGTCTTTTGTTTTCTTCTCTATGTTCATCAATGTTCCAAAGACATTGTCACATATATTCTTCTCAATATGCATGACATCCAAGTTGTGTTGTAATTTCAGATGACTCCAATAAGGCAACTAAAAAAAATGCTCTTCTTCCTCCAGTTGTACTCTAATACTGTACGTTTTCTCTTCTTCAAGTGCGGTGCCTTACCAAATCTAACTTCTTCAATGTTACTCAGTTGTTGTAACACATCTTCTGCTGATAGTTCTTTCGGTGGTGGCCTATGATTTTGTTTGCCATCAAAGATTACCGTCTTCCTGCGCCAACTATGATCCCTCGGAAGGAAGCGACGATGGCCCATATAACACGTTTTCTTACCATGCTTCAATGACAATGAACAAGTCTCAGTACTACATGTAGGACAAGCCAACTTTCCCTTCGTGCTCCACCCAGACAAATTCCCATATGCAGGGAAGTCATTTATTGTCCACAAGACCGCTGCATGCAATCGAAACGTCTGTTCTGCAAAAGTGTCATACGTCTGGACACCTTGACTCCACAACTCGTTTAACTCATCTACTAACGGTCGGAGATACACATCAATGTCATTCCCCGGTGACTTGGGTCTAGGAATAAGCAACGACATCATAAAAAATGATTCCTTCATACACAACCAAGGAGGTAAATTGTAGGGCATAAGTATCACTGGCCACATACTGTACGAGCTACTCATATTACCAAATGGATTAAAACCATCACTTGCAAGATCTAGCCGAACATTGCGAGAATCCTCTGCAAACCAGTCATATTGCTTATCAAAATGTTGCCAGGCTTCAGAGTCAGCGGGATTCCTCAATGTATTATCATCATGAACGCGTTTCTCCTTATGCCACCTCATATCTTCAGCCGTCTTGCTCGACGTAAACAATCTTTGTAATCTGGGTTTCAATGGAAAGTACCTTAACACCTTTTGTGGAATTTTTTTACACTTAGCTTCGTCATATTTCCACCTAGACTCTCCACATTGTGGACACTCCTCAACATTTTCATGTTCTTTCCAATACAATATACAGTCATTTATACATGCATGTATGAGGATGTAACCAAGGCCCAAGTCTCACATTAACGATTTTGCCTCGTAATGAGACTTAGGCAATGTCTCACCTTCAGGTAATACTTCTTTCAACAAGCCAAGTAACATTGTCGAACGATTTGTTACTCCAACGATTTATTGTCTTTAAATGAAGTAACCTTGTAAGGAAATTCAACTTGGAGAAGTTCCGACACCCCGGATAGAGTGGATGTTGCGCATCCCTCAACAACTTACTAAACTTTTCTGATTCGGCATCACCCATAGGAGGAATATCCTGGCTAGTACTTGTCGCTGCAAAATCAGTATCCGCAATTATTCCCCTTAACACATCCCCAATGATATCTTGCATATCGTCAACATCTTCATCCTCGTCATTAGGCACAATTGGGTCAGCAAGGACTTCAGTGGCCTCAACTCTTTGGTGGAAGTCTTCACCATGATGAATCCACCAAGTGTAACCCTGGTCAATCCCAACTATGAACAAATCATCTTCCACTTTGTCCAATGTCTTGTGAATCATGTTCTTGCATTTTCGGCATGGACACCTAATTCTATTACCTGAATCTGCCCGATATCTCGCAAATTCCATGAACTCCTTAACACCTTCTTTATACTCTGGGCCAAACCGATTCTTAGCTTACATCCAACTCTTATCCATATCAACAATGCAAAGATTAGAGTCAGGTTTAGTTTAGGTGATTTGAGTTTAGGATTAAGTTTAGTCATAGGTTGAGATCAGGTTTCGGGTTAGGTTCTCGTGTTTGGGTCTAGGTTTAGGTTAGGTGAATGTATTTAGGAATAGGTGTAGGTTTACTTTAGGTGATTTGAGTTTAGGATTAGGTTTAGGGCATAGGTTTGGATTTGCGGGTTCGGGATCGGGTTTCGGGTTAGGTTCTCGTGTTTGGGTCTAGGTGTAGGTTAGGTGAATGTATTTAGGAATAGGTGTAGGTTTACTTTAGGTGATTTGAGTTTAGGATTAGGTTTAGGGCATAGGCTTGGATTTGCGGGTTCGGGATCGGGTTTCGGGTTTGGTTCTCATGTTTGGGTCTAGGTTTAGGTTAGGTGAATGGATTTAGGAATAGGTGTAGGTTTAGTTTAGGTGACATGAGTTTAGGATTAGGTTTAGGGCATAGGTTTAGATTTTCGGGTTCGGGATCGGGTCGCATTTTCGTGTTTGGGTCAATGTTTAGGTAAGGTGAATGGATTTAGGAATAGGTGTAGGTTTAGGTTAGGTGACATGAGATTAGGTTTAGGGCATAGGTTTGGATTTTTGGGTTCGGGATCGGGTTTAGGGTCGCATTTTCGTGTTTGGGTCAAGGTTTAGGTTAGGTGAATGGATTTAGGAATAGGTGTAGGTTTAGTTTAGGTGACATGAGTTTAGGATTAGGTTTTGGGCATAGTTTAGATTTTCGGGTTCGGGATCGGGTTTCGGGATTGGTTTTCGAGTTTGGGTCTAGGTTTAGGTAAGGTGAATGGATTTAGGAATAGGTGTAGGTTTAGGTTAGGTGACATGAGATTAGGTTTAGGGCATAGGTATGGATTTTTGGGTTCGGGATCGGGTTTAGGGTCTCATTTTCGTGTTTGGGTCAAGGTTTAGGTTAGGTGAATGGATTTAGGAATAGGTGTAGGTTTAGTTTAGGTGACATGAGTTTAGGATTAGGTTTAGGGCATAGGTTTAGATTTTCGGGTTTGGGATCGGGTTTCGGGTTTGGTTTTCATGTTTGGGTCAAGGTTTAGGTAAGGTGAATGTATTTAGGAATAGGTGTAAGTTTAGTTTAGGTGATTTGAGATTAGGATTAGGTTTACGCATTGATTTATAGTTTCGGGTTCGGGATCGGGTTTAGGGTTAGTTTTTCGAGTTTGGGTCTAGGTTTAGAGTTAGATGAATTGATTTTAGGTTTCGGTTTAGCCGTAGCTTATAGGTTTTAGTTTTAGGTTTATGGTTTCGGGTTTAGGGTGTAGGTCTTGGAGACTCAAGCAACTTAAGGATAGCTCCGACGCACATCCGGGTCTGCTCCACACAAAGCGGGCCTGTCCAAATGGCCAGGCCACCCATATTGCTATCCATAGGAAATGGACAGCTTCATCATCATAGTCATAACAGCGGTTCCCACCTTCCAGGGACCCCCGCTCAACAACCGGATAGCTCCGACGCACATCCGGGTCTGCTCCATTAATTTCGAGCTAATACATAAACACGGGCCTGTCCAAATGGCCAGGCCACCCATATTGTTGTCCATAGGAAATGGACAGCTTCATCATCATGGTCATAAAAGCGGTTCCCACCTTCCAGGGACCCCCACTCAACACCCGGATAGCTCCGACGCACATCCGGGTCTGCTCCATTAATTTCGAGCTAATACATAAACACGGGCCTGTCCAAATGGCCAGGCCACCCATATTGCTGTCCATAGGAAATGGACAGCTTTATCATCATGGTCATAATAGCGGTTCCCACCTTCCAGGGACCCCCGCTCAACACCCGGATAGCTCCGACGCACATCCGGGTCTGCTCCATTAATTTCGAGCTAATACATAAATACGGGCCTGTCCAAATGGCCAGGCCACCCATATTGCTGTCCATAGGAAATGGACAGCTTCATCATCATGGTCATAACAGCGGTTCCCACCTTCCAAGGACCCTCGCTCAACACCCGGATAGCTCCGACGCACATCCGGGTCTGCTCCATTGATTTCGAGCTAATACATAAACACGGGCCTGTCCAAATGGCCAGGTCACCCATATTGCTGTCCATAAGAAATGGACAGCTTCATCATCATGGTCATAACAGCGGTTCCTATCTTCCAGGGACCCCCGCTCAACACCCGGATAGCTCCGACGCACATCCGGGTCTGCTCTATTAATTTCGAGCTAATACATAAACACGGGCCTGTCCAAATGGCCAGGCCACCCATATTGCTGTCCATAGGAAATGGACAGCTTCATCATCATGGTCATAACAGCGGTTCCCACCTTCCAGGGACCCCCGCTCAACACCCGGATAGCTCCGACGCACATCCGGGTCTGCTCTATTAATTTCGAGCTAATACATAAACACGGGCCTGTCTAAATGGCCAGGCCATCCATATTGCTGTCCATAGGAAATGGACAGCTTCATCATCATGGTCATAACAGCGGTTCCCACCTTCCAGGGACCCCCGCTCAACACCCGGATAGCTCCGATGCACATCCGGGTCTGCTCCATTAATTTCGAGCTAATACATAAACACGGGCCTATCCAAATGGCCAGGCCACCCATATTACTGTCCGTAGGAACAGGACAGCTTCATCATCATGGTCTAAACCGCGGTTCCCACCTTTCAGGGACCCCCGCTCAACATCAACATCAATCAACTACTCTTAATCACAAGTATCATGTTCGTCATCTAATTTGCCACTAAATGATAATATAATAAAATCAGTCGCCCATCCAAGGATGGATAGATTGAAATGCTATCATTATTTTCATTTAAATGACCAAGCCTAAATTTCGACAGCATCTCCCCCTATCTCTCCAGATATATTTATCTTACATTTAATTTCCACATCAACTATCCACACATTGTGTGGATTAAATTGACAATGGAATTAAACATAAGAAATATATCCAGAGAGAATAGGAGAGTTACCACACGAAACTAATGATAGAGCATGTAAATGACAAACAACGACAACATTCCAATCTATCCAACATTGGACTGTCCAACAGGACAATTTGACAGATTTCTATACCTCCAAAACACACTTTATCTATGCTCAGCAATATAGAAATCTTCAAATGGGCTAACTGATTCTATTATACTACCATTTGTGGACAAAAAATAACTATTAATAATAAGCCAAATACATCCACAACATACATCCACATAAATCAACCACGGGTAGCTCCAACGCACATCCGGGTTTGCTCCATCAATTCCAGATACACAAGCACATGAAAATGACAGAATCATCAACACCATGAATCAAGTCTAATCAAATACCTAATGACTGCTATTTTCTGAACAAATAAGTATGTATGGGGCCCACCATGGGAATCGGATTGCGTGCGGAGTAACTCTGCACGCTAGCTCTTATCTCTTATCATGTAGAGTAAACTCAGTTGGGCCCACCTAGAATGTATGTGATTTATCTATTCCAAACTGTGGTGTTTTTTCAGCTCATTTTAGTGGTTGAGCCCAAAATTTAAGCATATCCAAATCTCAAGTGGACCATGCCATGGTAAACAGTGGGAATAATGATTTCCACCATTCCCAGGCTCCCCTATGATCTTTATTTGTCATCCAACCTGTCCATAAGATCACATGGATATGGATGAAGGGAAAACACAAATATCAGCTTGATCCAAAACTTCTGTGTCGTCCTAGAATTTTTCAATGATAGACATTCAGTTCACACTTGTGGTGTGGTCCACTTTAGGTTTTGATATGCTTCATTTTTTAGCACCATACCTAAAATTACCTGCTAAGATGGATGGATGGAGTGGATAAAATACGTAAATCACTGTGGGCCCCACATAGTTTACTCCACACAAATATATGCTTCATCTAAAACAGTGGACAGCGACGTGGGCCCCACAGGTAGTGGACAGCGACGGTGGGCCCCACAGCCAGTGGACAGCGACGTGGGCCCCACAGGCAGTGGACAGAGACGGTGCGCCCCATAGCCAGTGGACAGCGACGGTGGGCCCCACAGCCAGTGGATAGCGACGGTGGGCCCCACAGCCAGTGGACAGCGACGGTGGGCCCCACAGCCAGTGGACATCGACGTGGGCCCCACAGGCAGTGGACAGCGACGGTGGGCCCCACAATTTCATTTTTTCTTTATTTTCTAAATCACAAATTGGATTTTAAAATTTAAAAATCCCTAATTAGGGATTTTAATTTCGAAATCCCTAATTAGGAGATTTTAATTTCGAAATTCCTAAATCAGTGGGCCCCATCAAATAATGGACAGCTAAGGTGGACCCCACATGCAATGGACGATGGAAATCGACGGTGGGACCCACATGCAATGGATGATGGAAAGCGACGGTGGGACCCACCCGGCCACATGCATTGGACAGCGACGGTGGGACCCACATTCATTGGATTTTGGAAGTGGGCCCCACAATGAACAACTAGGAGAGAGGGAGAGAGGGGAAATGGAGGAAGCAGGAAGGGGGAGAGGGTTACTGGAGGTGGCGGCGGTGTACGGAGGCCGACGGAGGTTCTTGGCAAGCGGCGGTGGGACGCCGGTAAGAGATGGTCGGCTGAGATGGGTAGTCGGCAGAGATGGTGCGACGCCGGTGACCGAATGCCGGACACCGGTGGTCGGCGATGAGAGAGACGGCCGCGGACGGTGGGGTGGGGGTCGTTCCAGAGAGAGAGAAAGCGAGCGAGAGAGTGAGAGAGAGAGAGAGAGAGAGAGAGAGAGAGAGGAAGAAATGAGGGGTCGCGCGCTGTTTAGTAAGTTAAAAGACTTTTACCGACGAAATTTTTCATCGGTAAAAGTAAGAAGTTTCGTCGGTAAAAGTCCTTCTCACTTCTTGGCGGGAATCTGGAAAGTAAGACTTTTACCGACGAAATTGTTCGTCGGTAAAAGTGAGACTTTTACCGACGAAATATTTCGTCGGTAAAAGTGAAGTTTTCTGTTATCTTTTTTAGTGACGGGTTACTTCGTCGGCAATAAGCTTTTTACCAACGAAATTTTTATTTCATCGGTAAAAGTGTATGGCGGGAATGAATTTGGTGGTGGCGGGAGATTTTTACCGACGATTTTTCCATTTCGTCGGGAAAAATGCTTTTTCCCAACGAAAATTATTTCGTCGGCAATACTTTCGTCGGTAAAAATTCGTTTTCTTGTAGTGTTGATCAGATTAGTATATGGGATTTTAGTTTGTGGACACCTTTGATTCATTGTAATTTTCGGATACGATGAATGCTTTAAGTAATCCATGAATTGAAACAGTTGGATTTCTATTAGAACTACTTAGTGAAAGTTCATGTATCTTATGTTGAATATGAGATAGACATATTTGTGTATTGATTGATTTTATTCAAGTTCAAATTATACTTCTAATCTAATCTAGTGACAAGGTTAGAGAAAGACTATGATTGTGAATTAATCTAACATAATGGAAGATTGGTCTGTATAATTCGAGGAATTGAATTCCTTGCGACTAAATACTTGTGCTTTGATGAGGGAACCATATCAATGAATGATCTATCTAACTTAAATTATTTTATGATTTAACCACTCCGTCTTTCGACTGGATAGAGATCTGACTTCGATTTTAGTTGTGTATTGAATCAAATAAATTGAATTGGCATGGTTAATAACTAAACGTGGATCCTTAATGTTCTAATGTTTACTTTAGATTTCTTTTCTCTTAAATCTGAATTTTTTTCCTTTAAAATCAATTTTAGATTAATTTAGATTAACTAATTTTAAAACCTAGGTAACCTTAGAGTGTTTGGATCTATATTCCATATTTCTTCCCTGTGGATTGACCTCGGTCGTACTGAGTTATTACTACATCGCGGCCTTATACTTGGGGCTGGCGAATAAGTTTTTAGCACCATTGTTGAGGAAGGTGCCGAATTCAAACACTCATAAGTTAAGGTTTTTTTTAGTATTAGGATAGGTTTTTTATTGCTTTATAGGATTAGAGTTTTATTTTTATCTCCAATTACTAACATTGGTTTTTCTCTTTGTAGGAATTTTATTACTGACATAGATCACCTTCTTGGGTATCATCTCCCTATCTATCTTCTTCTTTTATTTAGTTTTCTTAGATTAGGTTAGGTTTCAACTTTTTAAAATTTCATCATGACTGATTGAACGGGTGGAATGTATAAGTATCTTTTAGAAAATGAGATATCGGATCAAGGGATCCAAAATCATTGTGATCGGAACCCCTCCAACTACGAGTATTTTTCTGAGACTCAATCAACCTATACTACTTCCCCATGTAAGACGCTGTGTGATTATTATCTTGAAAATAACATGCATAATACACTGCATAAGACATTGGGAGAGTATCAAAATGAAGATAAATCCCATGATGACCAACCGGGTAAAGCGCTGCGTGAATATTGGACTAAAAATAACATACATAGTATTTCACCCAGTATGGTAGGAGATATGCATCGAAAAAAGGAATAGGTGCATGATGATCAACCGGTTAAGACGTTGCGTGAACACTTGTATGGCTATGCTTACCAACCATCACATAATTCTTCACCATGCAACACGTACGATCTTAATTGAGAGAACTATCATACCTTCTGTTCAAGGAAAGAATCAACCATAACTAATAGCAATCATCCTAAAACGTCTTCCTCCTATGAGCTTGAATATATAAAAACCCTTGAGGATATATGGAACAAGTATGTACGTGAGCAATCAAATCAAATTACTCACTATCTCTTGAAGACGTTGAGCCCGACATTGAGAACACCGAATTAATCCTCACTAATGAGGAGGATGGGACTATCCAAGTCCAACATTCACCGAATTTAATGACTAAACTTCTAGAGGATATTGATCTCAGTGATCCCAATTTCACTATCGACTATGGTGAATCCACTATCTCTTTTAGATGTCCTGACCTTAACGATGAAGAGATTCCGATGAAAGTTGACAAACCCGAGTCGCAAAATTTGAAACTGAGTGTAATTGACTACAATGAAGATTCAAAGATTGTTTATGAGCATATGATTTCTTTTTCCCAAGTACAAAATGTGTATGAGTCTTTAAAAGATATTCATGATAGGGAAATAGCCGAACTCGATGTTTTTAAGTTATTCCACCAATTTCACATGTCAAGAGAATTCGATTCATTTGCTCTGCCACACTATTTTGCTCTGGTGTGTGGTGCACTATGTTGTGCCTCACAATCTCCCCTTCCTTATAATACTTGCTAAACTCCTCCGAAGTAAACTCTCCACCGTTATCAGTTCTCAGTACTTTCAAATTTCACCCCTGATTGATTTTCCACCATAGCCTTTCAATACTTGAATATGGTGAAAACATCGGATTTATTTTTAAAAAAAAAATCCAAAGCTTCCTGCTATATATGGTCATCAATGAACGATACAAACCATGATAACCTCCCAACAGAAACTACAGGCAACGACCCCCATACATCAAAATGGACATATTCTAGCACCTTTTACATACATGTTTTCCCCATTTAAGCGACAATCTAAACTATTTACCATACATACAATGCCCGCATATACTAAAGTCTAGAGATTTAAAATTAGTAATTAAAGAACGATCCAAAGGTTCCTTCATGCCCCGCTCGCTCATGTGGCTTAAATGGGCATGCCACATACATGTAGACATGGAATCCGCTATAGTTGCTGCATCTCTACTCAATGAAGTACTCCCAATCAACCTGTAACTATTGTTGTGCCTTTGTCCCTTCATAATAACAAGGGCTCCCTTTAAAACTTTGAAGAACCGATCAAAATCGGTGAACTTGCACCCCCATCGCCTCAAGTGCACCAAAAGAAATCAGGTTCTTCTTCAACCTGGTGCCTCACTTTCGTCAATATCCGTTCAATCCCATCGAACATTTTGATGTGCATCGATCCGATCTTTACAACCTTATAGGCATAGTCATTGCCTATAAATATTAAACCACCCTCATACTCCCTGTAGGAAGTAAAAATACTCCAATCCGGGCACATGTGATACGAAGCCCCGGAGTCCATGATTCACTCATCATTGAGAGATCCTGTTAAGACCTTGCACATATTACTACCACCCTCAGAAGATTCAACGGTATTGGCTTCCCTTGAAGACTCCCCCGTCTTCTCTTTCTTACCTTTAGGATTCTTACAATCCTTCTTCATGTGGCTTTCCTGGCCACAAGCCCAACACTTTAACTTGGTTTTGCCCTTGCCCTTGGATTTGGATCTAGAACGTGATGATCCCTCACCTCACTCTTAATTTCTTCCTCTCATAATCAGTGCATCAGAAGAAGACCCAATGTCACCGTTCTTCTGTCTCATCGCCTTTGATTGGAGGGCTGAGACGGCGGTCTCAATGTTTATAATTTCCCCGCCTGTGCAAAACGAGTCTCTCAGCGACTCATATAAACTAGGAAGCGAGTTCAGCATGATGCAGGCTTGATACTCGTCCTTCATATGTTCTCCAATATCCAACAACTTACAAATAAACCAATTGAACGTGTTGATGTTGTCGTCCACATCAGTCCCCTTAGCCATTTTTAAGGTGAAAATCCGCATCATCAGATACATCTGATTCTCTAGAGATTTCTTCACGAACATGTTCTCTAGCTTGGTCCATGTATTAGTCGCAGTCTTCTCCCTCATGACATGATAAAGGACATCATCCGTCAGGTACAATTGTATAAACACTACAAAAAAAAAGAGCAAAGGCTACGGACCGTGGTGTTTTTTGGCTTCGGATTTAATCCTTTGCAATATTACTAGGGATTAACTCCGTAGCAAAAATCTACTTTCTCCACCATACCATACCTATCATTCGATGCTCCTATAAAGAGCTCTAAGGGACCCAGGCGATGTTTGTGTTTTATCTCAGCCGTCCATCTATTTTGAAATCTCATTTAAGGCATGAGCAAAAAGCAGGAGGCAGATTGAAGGCTCGAGTGGACCACACTAGTGGAAACAATAGATTTTGAGTGTCTACCATTAATCTTGGTTGTGGCCCACTTGGGCCTTTGATCTGCCTCCTTTTTTACAAGATGTTCTAAAATTAGCTTTCAAAATGAATGGACGGAATGGATAAACTACATACATTACGGTGGGCCCCACGAGCCCCTGACAGGACCGTCCAGACGTAGGATGTCCACGTAGCTAAAGAGTCGGGCGGTCCCAAGTGGACAGCGCCCTTTTTTTCCCCCCAAAAACAGAACCCCGCGCCTCTCCCTCTTTACCTCCCGCGCCCCATCCTCCTCCCTCTTACCTCTCTCGCCCTCGTCCTCTCCCTCTCCCTCTCCCTCTCTCTCAATCCTGCTGCCACTCGTCCGGTGATCCATCTTCTCCAAATCTGGTGTGAAAACAGGGGTTTCTTCCCCAAATCAGGCATTCCATCTTCCCCAAATCCGTCAGTCCCTCGCAAAGCCTCTGCCCGTTTCATTCCATTTCCGGTACGCAAAATGGCTTTTCCCTCTTCCAATTTTTCTTTTCTTTTTCCTATTTTGCTTGTATAAAAAAAACCCTTATTTTCTTCATTCGAATATTCAGATTTTTTTTTTTTTTTTTTGGAATTGGATGATGGGGGTATTGATTAGATAGTTTGGGTGGAGAGATTCACCTTTTGGTGTTCTGAGATTCAGGATTTTAGGGGGTTTCAGCTCAGATCTGGTTGCAACATTGGGTTTTAATGGCATTACCAGCATTTTTACGAATGCAACATTGGGTTTTAATGGCATTACTGACTGCTTATTTGTCATACATTGTGTGGCTCTCCTGCTGAGTGGAGCCACCTGATTTTGAGGCCAGCCATGTGATGGATGGGTCTAACCTGACGAATGGTCCGGCTCTTGCAAATGATCGCTGCATTGAGCCTGGCCTGGAAAATCAACAACCTCAGTAGCAAGGCGAGGCCCTGTACTGTCTTTGCCCTATACCCCTTAAAAGGAGTAGCTTGTTTTCTTTTTTTCCTATAGATTTATAAGCTCTCTCATTTCTTCTTATCAGGTAATGGCTCATTTGATATATGGGAGGATTTGTTGATGGAAGGTGTAGAGCACGCGCATGCATTTTTGTCTGTGGGTGTGGAATGACATAGGTAAAAACAGGTGCGTTAGACCTATAAAATTGAACCAGCAACCAGATTTTAATGTTTTGTATACACCATTGTTAAATAGTTAGGATTGTTAGCTCTCTGCAATTTTTTGTCTAAGATCAGTTCCTGGATTTCCCTGATGAATGTGAAGTCTGGTACAAATGTCCCATGTATAATACAAAAACTTGGGAGGGAAAAAATTATGAACTGCATCTCCTCCCATGTGTACTCATCCGGGTATCATTTCTATGCGTTTTTACAAATCCTTTGAGCATTAGTTCGATCTACCAGGTTGGATGGAGTAAATTCATAAAGAAGAAAGTCCTCCCTCTGTGGTGTGAGCCTGTCGTTTAGAATTAGAGCCGGATTTCAAAATCTGTGCAACTATGGCACTTCATGCCAGATCTGGCCGTCAATCCAAGGCCTTTATATGTGTGGTGGCCTGAAAATGAGGCTGGACACCCCACCAGATATTGGCCCCACCAACAATGTTAGGTTGCCCAAAATTAGCCAGATATGGTCGGTTTGATGTAAGATGATAAATATTTTGGTTTCATATTGATTAAATGGTGTTGTTGTTTCCTTTATGACAGCCTACACTTCACAAGCCAAGTATGATGGCACATGTTGTTCGTATTCTTAAAGGGGAGAAAACACTTCGCATGCATTATGCTAATTGCAAGTTTTTTTGTCATAAGCCTACACTTCACAAGCCAACTATGTAACGTTTCCATCTTCTGAAGACGCAGGGGTATTGTATTGTTGGCTCATTAAAATCTCATGCACGATGTTGATTGTATCCTATCAAATGTTTTTTTACTCTTTGATATTGTGTATTGGTTTTCCAATGATTCAGTCCATCCTTGACTATTTTAACTTATATTTCCATTGCCATTGCTAGCTGTGTGTATCTTTTCACTTTTTCATAATCTTTGTTGACGTGATTATAATGTCTTCTTGGTTTTCATTTGCAAACTTGTGATTAGGACACCAATGTTTTGGGTGGTGGCAACAACTAGTGGATGGATATAAATCATCTTTTATTAAAAGTAAATCTCATTCATGGTAACGGTCCTTTTCCCTTTCAAAGTATGTGGTTTAAAGGATGTTCATGATGTGTGCTAGTCACTAATAACTCATCGGGTTCAGCAGCTCACCCTTTCTTGTTGGGTTCTATTCCAAGCATGAATTAGGATTTGGGAATGGGGTTTGTAACTGGAATCAGTTTCGGTCTAGATTTTAGGTTGGATCTGGATTCAGTTTCATACTAGAAACATGCCCTGCTTGTTGGAACTAAATCCGAGTCTAGCTAAATTGGATTGGATAATTTAGGCATCCAGACATCCATTGACAATGGTAGCCTAGGGAATCCTACATGCAGATGCTCATCAACATGCATACAACATGTGTCTCACAGCTAGCTGTAGGGGCCAAAATTACCGTCGAAATTGACATTGCTAACGAATTCTTTTCTTCCTCTAAGCATTTGATAGAAGTAGTGGCATTCTATTGCTTCTTTTTTATCCACTCCAACGCCATTACCTACACTAGATATAAATTCATCTAGATGAAAAGCTTTGCAATTCATTTAAGAGAAAACCTTAAGGATACTCTTATGTTTTTGTTCATTCATTTCTCCCTTTTGTATGTTTTCAAAAAAAAAAAATACTTGGCTGTATATAGATTTGGATTGATAAAATCATCCAATAAGCATGATTTTTCTTATAGATAATTAATTAAATTCATCCAATCAACATGATTTTTCTGAAGTAGCCTATGAAAAGTTGATCTCACTGAATATACAATCCAGATCGGTTATATGGATACACACGTGTACAAATGCAGCTAGATTATGGAAGGTTTCTGTGCACTAGGTGCAGTGGAACATTCTCCTGTATAGATAAATGTATACGTATGTTGCCTGATTTGCTAATGGTTAGTAGTCTTTTTTCCCTCTGATTCTTTTCCTATTTATGAATTAACTAGAACCTGCACCTCAACGAGTATCTGATGCCAAGTATTACAGGTAGAGTTTGATGCAAATGGAAAATGTCCCCAGATTGGTTGTTTGTGATCAGCATGGCTCCCAAGTTTGTAAATGTCTCTTGGCCTCAACCTGTGAAATAGAGAACTCTACTTTTAATTCCTTGATAGAATTTCTATGGAGAGTTGGGTATTCTCACTTCCGACTACTCATGATGCACCCTTCAATTCCTGCAAAAAGTGCATTTATTTTGTAATTAGTAATTATATTGATTTTGTGCCTTCTCATTTCTAGGCCAAAGGCAGGTCAATACAGTCTTCCAATTGATTGTAGTTGCAGCTGCTCTTCTTGAACCTGAGTTTGGCACTGAAGAAGCTCAATCATACATCACATACTTGGTAATTTTTGGCATTTGATCACTCAACTTGGACTGAAATTATGCAATTTTGGCAAAGGAAATGATATTCTGTTTGGCCAGCCACTGCACTGGAGCCTGGAGGCCCTGTCATGAATTGTCCATGACCTTTAAGTCTTCCCTACCAGAAATTTCCTTTCCAAACTACTACCTCATGAACATCTTGTTTAATATCATTTTGGTTGGTTGGGAAGATTTTTCTTTGGAAACTAATGGCGATTTTCAACAGAAATCACCATCTCTATTTCGGTCCATATCTATCATTCCATCTCTAGTATTTTGAAATGGACTTTGAGGCCACATTTTTTTTTTTTTTGCTAATAGGGGCCTAAATGGCACAAGGTTATGTAGTGGCTACAATTTCTACCTTGATTGTGCCATTGTCCCGTATATCTCCACGTTAATTAACATTCCTTTTAATATGATAAAAAAAAAGCAGCAGCAGTAACTGAGTTCACACTGTATAAACCAAGTTTTCATCCTAGAGGGTCTCAAATCTGGTCAAGTATTGGTATTTTAATATATAGATGTTAGAAGAACCAGAGGGCCTTCCTGTCAATGTTAGATTTGCTGAGGACAAAAAGCATGGCTTCCTTCTTTAGTGCTTTTGAAACACCATTGGTCAGCGTTAGAGGGTCTCCGGAAGCTTTAAAGGCGAAGGTGGCTGAAGCAGCAGCAGCAGCAGCAGCAGCAGCAGCTAGGGTGACAGGCATGCTAAGGTGACAGGCATGCTTCTGGAGATGGACCAGACTGAGGTGCTGCACCTGTTGGCGTCTCCGGAAGCTTTAAAGGCGAAGGTGGCAGCAGTAGCAGCAGCAGTAGCAGGTGGCAGCAGCAGCAGCAGCACCATGTATGCATGCATGTAAAATGGACAGATGTGTGGTGCATGCAGACTTGCATGTTGAAGTATGATAGTGTCCATGCATGGGCAATGGAAGCATCAAGACCCTTCTCTTTGGTGAGAAAACAGTTACTGTCTTCGGTGATAAGGATTCCGGGCTTTGGGGAAAGGTGAATGTTGATTTTGTTACTGAGGAATGCTTACTTGCAGATGCCTCTGTAAATGCTGAAACAAATGCCCTGCATATGCAAATGTGGCAAGAGTGTGTTTATCGGGTGGGCCAAAGATCAGTTGGGTCCACTCATCAGGTGGGCTTACATGTATGTTGAAGATGCACAGTAGGTGATCATCCTGTTCTGATTGTCCATTAATTGTATCCGTATGGCCCACCTGACGAGGGGAACTGCCTGAGTTTTGGGCTGGAGCACATGCACTGTGGGGCTTGTGCGATGAATGGCCTCGATCATACATAAGTGTGCCTGTTGCAATTGCTGGGCACTTGCCCTTGACAATTACAGAATTGCGCTGTAAAGGAGCATTCCTTTTTCTATGTTGAAGAGGGATTTTTTTTTTTTTTGAAAATTTATTTTTATGTTGTTGGTTGTATTGCTGAAAACATCGGCAGGAGGGTGAGAAACCCGATAGGATTATAAGTTCGAAATTGAATGTTGGGGGGAAGCTAAAGATGGAAGCTAGCAATGGGAACACGCAGGTGTACATCAATGGGCGGGAGATCACAGGGATAGAGCTCAGGATGTTGAAGGTGAGGTTTTGGTATCTTTTGAGCTTGTTCTTGGACTGAGTGAATGGTCATCTTCAATTACTTGTGCTTGTGGAATTGTTGCTATTTTCATGAATCAATGATTTATAGTAATGGCGGGAACCCATTACATTTACATGCTACGGGGCATTATGTATTAGAGATTGTGGCGTCCACCAAACAACCTGTTACAGGTTCTTGAACTTGCTCAGCTTATTATATATCTTTCTTGATGTTTTTTTTTTTTTTTTTTGTTTTTTTTTGTTTGGTGTTCTACGTCTTGAATTGAAACTAAAGTATTTGAAAGTGACAATCAAACAGGGCATTAGACTGTTCAAAATAGGCCTTAAAGTGACACTCATGGCCTATTTTTGTGGTGCTGATTTCAGATATGAAATTAGCTTTAATCTGGATTGTTGGAAACCGTATACCACATTGAACAATTAAAGCCTGCCTGATCTATGATTCACATCAATTCTATTAACTGATCTTTGTTCTGCATGGCTTATCTTGTAGCCTACCTTCACATTTTTAAGAATTATATCCATCAGTTTGTCATGTTCATTAAATTGGTTGAATGCAATTCTTCTTATTGTTTGTGTTGTTGGTATCCAATGCAGGTGGTTTGCTGGATAGAGTGGACAGCTTTATGTTCAAGGGTGCACTTGCATATGCTCATGTCAAAAGCATGTTACGACTTTCTAGAGTTTGAATTACAAAGTTGGGTAGACACTGACGAAAAATACAAAGTAAACTTTCTGTTTTCCCTTTTCTGGTATCAGAGGCGAAGGAAGGCTTTACAAACACCCACACAAGAACTTCATGGACTATATTGTACAACTTGCATCTTTTTCCTTGCCATTGCTCAGTTTAAATGAAGGTATTTCCTAATATTAATGGCAGGTGCGAGGTGCTGTCATGTTCCTCAGTCGGATTTCACTCCTCATGGATCAGAACACCCAGGCAGTCCATATGTTCATGTCAGCTCTCCTTCAGGTAGTAATAATAGTGGCTCTAGTACAATCATGCTTATGCCCGTGTTCCAGACTGTTCTCACTCATGGTTATCATTCACTGCAGGTCTTTGATACTTGTGGATTATTATATGGTGAGCTTGCAAGCTTTGTATTCCAACTGCTACGTATCATGCCAAATCTCAATAAAGGCCAACGACTGCTACCCGGTGCACCTTCCGGTACCAATGTGCAGGGACAAAACAACACCAAGTGGCCAAAGCCTGCCAGCAGCTCATGGGACAGTATTTGGGGGGATGGTTGCAGTAAAGAGAAGTGATCATTGTCTAGAATAGATTTGAAAGGAACATCCAGGGATGCATGGACAGAGGTATGAACATTACTGATTTCATGTGTTAGGCCTGCATAGAGTTTGAAACCTTGAGAAGGAAAGATTGGTGCGAAGGAATGATCTAGATTTGTTTCTAGTGATGCCAGCTTCTAGAGGTTTACATGTTTTCTACACTTTTTCAATTGGAAACATGCTTCCTGAGGTTTGACGTCCTAGCCCAAGAATCAGGTTGACCCACTGGCCAGTTGGCGCACAGTTTGCAAAATAAATGGACAGCTTGGAAGGCTTCACTGAAGTTTTCAACCCATTCACCTGTCTTCGCTGAAACTGTGATGTACTTCTGAAACAAAACCTTACTGCTTTGATATGCATCAGTGGGATAGGTGTTCATTAAAAAATATGCTTGTTTCAGATTTGTTGCATGATCGTATCTCAGGGGTTGGTTAACTTCCACGTTGACATCATTTTTTTGTAGGTTGTTGCCTCTTTCTCGTGTCCCTCTAACAAAAGATAATGGCTGAACAAAATGCTAGTTCCCAAATGCTGCCAGCACTGAACTTCTTGTATAAGATAGTGAGTACTAACTTTTTTTTATATTTTGTTTTGTTGGTTATAAGGAGAGATGAATTGAGGTAAATGGAATGATCTCTCTCTCTCTCTCTCTCTCTCTCTCTCTCTCTCTCTCTCTCTTAGAGGAGTATTTGATTGATTTTGCAATTCATTGAAGAAGAAAGAAGAATTTTGAGTTTTTCTTGTCTTATAGTGCTGTGGTTGTTGGAAAATAGAGGAGAAGTAATTGGAGATTCATGCACTATATGTAGCATCTCTTTCTATTGTTCTTTAATCGTGGATCTCTCTTGCAGTTCGTGCCATTGTGTTTGGATTTCAAAAGCAAGTATTCTTTCTTAAGCTCAAGGTAAGATTCAAGATGGTTTATAAATGTGATTGTGGCTATTATAGTTGTATGTTACATTTGGATGTATAAGTGATTGCAATTAAGTTTTCATGAAGTGAATATCCAAAATTGGTTCAATTCCACTTTATTCAAAGTGAATAGTCACTCCCAAAATTTGAGCTATTCTTTTTTATGTTTCTTCAAGAGAGTCTTTTCTTACATTACCCTATGGAATGACCATAGATCCAGATCATGCCAAGTTTAATTTTGTTCTTGTTTTTGAAAATTTGACTGTATATGAATTCTAGTTGGAGAAAGCCATTGAACGATTTTCAATTTTGATTTGTCCTAGAAGATTATTACTAGACCAGGTATGTTTATCCTTAGTTTTGCCATTTTCAGCTGGTAGATGTGTGATTCACCTTCACTTCCCACACTTTTTTTCACCAAACCTTGTTAAAGAATTATATAGTGATTGTGTAGTGAGAAAGTGAGAAGTTTGATACGGTTGTCAAATAATAATTTCTCAATGGTTGTTGTGCGAGAATTAAGCTCTTGAAGATTGATGGAGCATGCTAGTACTCATTTGTTTTAGGCAATTTATTCTCTTTCAAGAATCATTTAACTTGCTTCTTCCAAGTACTCACATCTAATCCTATGTTTTTAAATGTCCTTTTTTTTTTTTTTTATGTAGATAGCATTTTGTCTACTTTTGGATTAATATTTGGTTCTAATTGGCAGTTGGCAATCCATTGAGAAGTCGATGATCTTTTGTAGGAAGTTGCAAACTCTTATCACTTCAGGGTGCTGGCTTTAACACTTTCTTTATGGGCTTGCTTTAAAACTCACGCAATCGGCAAGTAACAAATATTGCAAGCTATGTGGCCTGTGGTCTGTGCTTATGAAGTTGCCTTAGATGCTTTAGGCTATAATTGTCTTGACAATTGGAAAAAGAAGCTGAGAACTGTCTTGCTAAAAAATGATTTGGTATAAAAGATGTTTTAGGCTATAGTTACCATTTGCATCTACTGCATCATCTTCCTCAAAAGCTTGTTATGATCTTCCCCTGCCATCCTAGCACTCCTTAGGCTTTGAATTGTTTGAACATGCTTCAGTATCGACCAATTCCATGCTTTGATGCTAGTAATTTGATTTACTCCAATCGGCTTGAATCAGATCTAGTAAGTTAGAATTTGATTAAGATCAGCTGGAATGTGATTAAATTAGTTGAGAACTATTTAGACCAACTGTAATTCGGTTAAAACACCTATTTGAAACAAAGTTCAAATTTCAACCCATATTACATCTAATTTAACATTTCCTAAGACCATTTAAATTTTTGTAGGAAAATCTGTCGCTAAGCATTGTTGAGGCGAAAGAATGTTTTACATCAAAAGAGGTACTTATCTTTCTTTATTTGTAATTTTCGATACTTGCTATAGACTCTTTTAAGTTTGTAGCATATTTATCAAATTTATTTGTAAACTTCAATGACTAGGATGATGGAAATTACTTGTACCTCCTGTAGCCATGTGAGGCTCACACCAATTTGATGAATGACTTTGAGGCTTTGCCCCCCTTTTTTGGTAGTGGAATCATATTGCAAAAGAAGATGAGAACAAAAGGCATAAAGATATAATGCGCTCATGGTTGTTTATGTGATGCAGGAAACAATTCTTCTTCCAAGGCAGCAACTCGGTTCTTTATCAGAGAAAGACTCCAACTGTCCAGAACATATCACGAGCAATGAGGTTTCTATGCTCAGATAGTTTTGCAGAGGGTTGTAGAGAAAATGGTGGGCAGACAGAGGGCCTTGGTTCATAAAAAAGGAACTTATATGGAACTCAAGGGTCTTAGCTTCTTTGTGAATTTTTCTTCCTTGTAATGAGAACTCTTCATTGTATTTATATTGACTGAATTGGGGATGTATTAAGAACGAGTCTTCTCACATTTATATTGACTGAACTCGGGGATGTATTTTGAGTTTCCCTTTAAAAAAAATTCATGACTTTAATGAATGTTGGATTGAATTTCCCTTTACCTCATTTTTTTTTGTAGGATCTTTATTTGTTTTAGCTTGAGATGGGTTGAACTATCAGGGCATGTACCAAAAACGGCTAGATATAGCAATAAAAAAAAAAATTAAAGACACTAGCTACGGATATAGTCTGCAGCCCTCAAAATTAGTCCATAGCTTTATGTCGAGAAAATGCTACGGATCGTCTTTCTATAGCTACGGCTATTATTCGTAGCTGAATAAGTATAGCTACGGACTATATCCGTAGCTATATCTTAAAAGGCTATGGCTACAGCATCAATAGCTACGGACCGGATACGAAACTGCTACGGATTATATTCGTAGCTATAGATGTATCACTACGAACATAATCCGTACCTTTGCCCCATTTTTTTGTAGTGAAAGGTTCTGGACTTCTTGTCCATCTACTTCCACTCGTCATCCTTCATAGATTTCAGTCGCTTCTTAAGGGTGTGCTCGACCCCTTGCTGAATTAGGATGGATTCCATCTTCACCTTCCATAATTCGAAGTTGTTTTTTCTGGAGAACTTCTCAGCATCGAACTTCGTGTTCGATGCCATGTGTCGTCTCAGATTCAAATTCTGTTACCACGCAACTATAGCTTTGATACCACTTGTTGGGAAGCCTCACGGAAGCATAAAGGAGAATCAAATGATCACCAAAAAAAGCACACATGCAATCACACACACGAGAGAATTTGATTTTTACATGGAAAACCCTTGTGGAAAAAAACCATTGCACAAAGTGACAACATGATTATGAATTCAGAAGTTGACAAGAGATGAACTACCTACAATCAAAGCCTCCAAGAGAAAATGAAGCACTCTCTCCTTTAAAACCCTAATACCCTTGTTAATGACGTATTAGAATATCTTAATCCCATTTACACCCTGGCTTAAATAGCCTAGAAATGAAATTAGAAACAAATATCGCAAAAACGTGTGAAACTGCGTAAGTCTGCACTACCATCGATTGATCTACCGATTGATCGACGGCCCCAGTCAATCGATCAATTAGGTTAGTCAATTGATCACCTCGACCGTAGAATAGTCCAAAGAGCTCGCTGTGATAAAAACTAAATTTCTGATTTATGGAGATCAATCTCCTAGCATGGGCGATTGATCGATAACTCGCCAGATTTGAGGCATCCATTTTCAACATTTAGTATAGCTTTGAATATTTATCAATTAAAGTAAAATCCACATCTACTAAACCATTGCATTTGTTCACTCATAAGCATTTGGCAATTACTTTGGTAGAGCAAGGTTAAAATAAACAACTCGCGTGACTCCTTTGGCATTGAGTTGAGGTTAAATTGGCCCGCATTGCCCGAGTTGGGGGTGAGTGATCAAGGTATCGAACCAATTTGTCTCTAACCGAGTCTAAATAAGAGTGACTCATCCCTGCCTTAAAACCCTAGCTACAGAGGGATTCTAGTCAAATTAAGATTTCGTTACAATGAGTAACTTCCTAAATTAATTTGAATGTAAATACTAGCTTAGTATAGACGGGGTGTGAGATAGATCACTGTCTCTCCCATGAATAACTTATCCAAATCCACGAATCTACAAGGACTTCTCAAATAGTCTTCTTCGAATCCACGAAGGAACACTCGAATCTATGAGCAAAACAGAGTAAAAAATCAAATAATTTGTATTAATCTATAATAATTACCTTAACAATGTGCTTAAACAATGATTTATAAAGGAAACTAAGCCTAGAAAAAAAAAACCTAATCATGTGTGCAACCCACTACAAGAAAACAGCTTTTTACCGACGAACGTATTACCGACGAAATTATTTTCGTTGGGAAAAAGCATTTTTCCCGACGAAATAAAGAAATCGTCGGTAAAAATCATTCCAGATTCCCGCCACCGCCGGATTTGCTTCCCGCCATACACTTTTACTGACGAAATTATGATTTCATCGGTAAAACGTTTATTGCCGACGAAGATACCTGTCGGTAAAAAATTAAAGCAGAAAATTTGGCTTTTACCGACGGAATATTTCGTCGGTAAAAGCATGACTTTTACCGACGAAAAGTTTCGTCAGTAAAATACATTTTTGCTGACGATTATTGCCTCTTGGTAATAATGTTTGATTCCCACCCAAGCAAAAAGTGAGGACTTTTACCGATGAAAATTTTCGTCGGTAAAAGTATTTAAAAGGACTTTTATCAACGAAAATTTTCATCGGTAAAAGTCCTATTTTAATAACCCAATCGGGCCTCCCTCATTTCTCTCTGTCTCTCTCACTCTCTCGCTCTCTCCTCTCTCTCTCTCTCTCTCTCTCTCTCTCTCTCTCGGCCAGCCCACCCTTCTCACCTTTCCCTCAGCTCCGACCGCTGGCAGTCACCGTCACCGGCGGCCCACCGCCTCAGCCGACCACCCCCCCAGTCGACCACCGTCACCGATAGACACGCGCCTCCACCGGCCTCCCTACACCACCGCCTCCTCCGGTAACCCTCTCCCCCTTCTTCCTCCATTTCCCCTCTTCCTCTCTCCTCGTTGTTGATTGTGGGGCCCACTGCCAAAATCCAATGCATGTGGGTCCCACCATTACTGTCCAATGCATGTGGGTGGGTCCCCATTGTCGCTTTCCATCGTCCATTGCATGTGGGTCCCACTGTCGCTTTCCATTGTCCATTGCATGTGGGGTCCGCCTTAGCTGTCCACTATTTGGTGGGGCACACTGATTTAGTAAATCCCTAATTAGGGATTTTGAAATTAAAATCCCCTAATTAGGGATTTCGAAATTAAAATCCCTAATTCATTCCTTAATTAGGGATTTTAAATTTTAAAATCCAAATTTGTGATTTACAAATTAAAAAAAATTGAAATACCTAATTGTGGGGCCTACCGTCGCTGTCCACTGGTTGTGGGGCCCACTGTCGCTGTCCACTGTTTTGGATTAAGCATATATTTGTGCGGAGTAAACTATGTGGGGCCGACAATGATTTACGTATTTTATCCACTTCGTCCATCCATCTTAGCAGGAAATTTTAAGTATGGTGCCCAAAAATGAAGCATATCAAAATCTAAAGTGGACCACACCACAAGGATGAACTGAATGTCTATCATTGAAAATTTTTTGGAGGACAGAAGTTTTGGATCAAGCTGATATTTGTGTTTTCCCTTCATCCATATCCATGTGATCTTATGAACAGGTTGGATGACAAATAAAGATCACTATAGGGCCTGGGAATGGTGGAAATCATTATTCCCACTGTTTCCCATGGCATGGTCCACTTGAGATTTGGATATGCTTAAATTTTGGGCTCAACCACTAAAATGAGCTGAAAAAACATAAGGACGGAATAGATAAATCACATACATTCTAGGTGGGCCCAACTTAGTTTACTCTACATGATATGAGAGTGTAGAGTTACTCCGCACGCAATCCGATTCCCATGGTGGGCCCCATACATACTTATTTGTTTAGAAAATAGTCATTAGGTATTTGATTAGACTTGATTCATGGTGTTGATGATTCTGTCATTTTCATATGCTTGTCTATCTAGAATTGATGGAGCAAACCTGGATGTGCGTCGGAGCTACCCGTGGTTGATTTATGTGGATGTATGTTGTGGATATATTTGCCTTATTATTAATAGTTATGTTTTGTCCACAAATGGTAGTATAATAGAATCAGTTAGCCCATTTGGAGATTTCTATATTGCCGAGCATTAATAAAGTGTGTTTTGGAGGTATAGAAATTTGCCAAATTGTCCTGTTAGACAGTCCAAGGTCGGATAGATTGGAATGTTCTCGTTGTTTGTCATTTACATGTTCTGTCATTAGTTTCGTGTGGTAACTCTCCTATTCTCTCTGGATATGTTTCTTATGTTTAATTCCATTGTCAATTTAATCCACACAATGTGTGGATAGTTGACGTGGAAATGAAATGTAAGATAAATATATCTGGAGAGATAGGGAGAGATGCTGTCGAAATTTAGGCTTGGGCGTTTAAATGGAAATAATGATAGCATTTCAATCTATCCATCCTTGAATGGGCGACTGATTTTATTATATTATCATTTAGTGCAAATTAGATGATGAACATGATACATGTGATTAAGAGTAGTTGATTGATATTCATGTTGAGCGGGGGTCCCTGGAAGGTGGGAACCGCTGTTGTGACCATGCTGAAGCTGTCATGTTCCTATGGACAACAATATGGGTGGCCTGGCCATTTGGACAGGCCCGTGTTTATGTATTAGCTCAAAATTAATGGCGCAGACCCGGATGTGCGTCGGAGCTATCCGGGTGTTGAGCGGGGGTTCCTGGAAGGTGGGAACCGCTGTTGTGACCATGTTGAAGCCGTTCATTTCCTATGGACAGCAATATGGGTGGCATGGCCATTTGGACAGGCCCGTGTTTATGTATTACCTCGAAATTAATGGAGCAGGTCCGGGTGTGCGTCGGAGCTATCCGGGTGTTGAGCGGGGATCCCTGGAAGTTGGGAATCGCTGTTATGACCATGATGAAACTGTCCATTTTCTATGGACAGCAATATGGGTGGCCAGTCATTAGGACAGGCCCGCTTTGTGTGGAGCAGACCCGGATGTGCGTCGGAGCTATCCGTGAGTTGGTTGAGTCTCCAAGACCTACGCCCTAAACCCTAAACCATAAACCTAAAATTAAAACCTATAAGCTACGGCTAAACCTATGCCTAAACCTAATTCTAATCTCAAATCACCTAACCTAAACCTACACCTATTCCTAAATCCATTCACCTAACCTACTTAGACCCAAACAAGAAAACCTAACCCTAAACCCGATCCCGAACCTGAAATTCTCAACATATGCCTAAACCTAATCCTAAACTCAAACCTACACCTATTCCTAAATCCATTCACCTAACCTAAACTTAGACCCAAACACGAAAACTTAACCCTAAACCCGATCTCGAACCCGAAAATCTTAACCTATGCCTAAACCTGATCTTAAACTCAAATCACCTAACCTAAACCAGCACCTATTCCTAAATCCACAACTCTAAACTAAACCTAGACCCAAACAGGAAAACCTAACCCTAAACCCGATCCCGAACTCGAAATTCTCAACTTACGCCTACACCTAATCCTAAACTTAAATCACATAACCTAAACCTACACCTATTCCTAAATCCACAACTCTAAACTAAATCTAGACCTAAACACGAAAACCTAACCCTAAACCCGATCCCGAACCCGAAATTCTCAACCTATGCCTAAACCTAATCCTAAACTCAAATCACATAACCTAAACCTACACCTATTCCTAAATCCATAACTCTAAACTAAACCTAGACCCAAACATGAAAACCTAACCCTAAACCTGATCCCAAACCCGAAATTCTCAACCTATGCCTAAACCTAATCCTAAACTCAAATCACCTAACCTAAACCTACACCTATTCCTAAATCCATTCACCTAACCTAAACTTAGATCCAAATACTAAAACATAACCCTAAACCCGATCCCAAACCCGAAATTCTCAACCTATGCCTAAACCTAATCCTAAACTCAAATCACCTAACCTAAACTTACACCTATTCCTAAATCCATTCACCTAACATAAACTTAGACCCAAACACGAAAACTTAACCCTAAACCCGATCCCGAACCCGAAATTCTCAACTTACGCCTACACCTAATCCTAAACTCAAATCACATAACCTAAACCTACACCTATTCCTAAATCCACAACTCTAAACTAAATCTAGACCTAAACACGAAAACCTAACCCTAAACCCGATCCTGAACCCGAAATTCTCAACCTATGCCTAAACCTAATCCTAAACTCTAATCACATAACCTAAACCTACACCTATTCCTAAATCCATAACTCTAAACTAAACATAGACCCAAACACGAAAACCTAACCCTAAACCTGATCCCAAACCCAAAATTCTCAACCTATGCCTAAACCTAATCCTAAACTCAAATCACCTAACCTAAACCTACACCTATTCCTAAATCCATTCACCTAACCTAAATTTAGACCCAAATACTAAAACATAACCCTAAACCCGATCCCAAACCCGAAATTCTCAACCTATGCCTAAACCTAATCCTAAACTCAAATCACCTAACCTAAACCTACACCTATTCCTAAATCCATTCACCTAACCTAAACTTAGACCCAAATACTAAAACATAACCCTAAACCCGATCCCAAACCCGAAATTCTCAACCTATGCCTAAACCTAATCCTAAACTCAAATCAGCTAAACTAAACCTACACCTATTCCTAAATCCACAACTCTAAACTAAACCTAAACCCAAACACGAAAACCTAACCCTAAACCCGATCCCGAAAACGAAATTCTCAACCTATGCCTAAACCTAATCCTAAACTCAAATCACCTAACCTAAGCCTACACCTATTCCTAAATCTACAACTCTAAACTAAACTTAGACCCAAACTCGCAAACCTAACCCTAAACCCGCTCCCAAACCCGAAACTGAAACTCTAAACCTATGCCTAAACATAATCCTAATCTCAAATCACCTAAATTAAACCTACACCTATTCCTAAATCCATTCACCTAACCTAAACTTAGACCCAAACACGAAAGATAACCCTAAACCCGATCCCAAGCCTGAAATTCTCAACCTATGCCTAAACCTAATCCTAAACTCAAATTACCTAACCTAAACCTACACATATTCCTAAATCCACAACTCTAAACTAAACCTAGACCCTAAACACGAAAACATAACCCTAAACCCGATCCCGAACCCGAAATTCTCAACCTATGCCTAAACCTAATCATAAACTCAAATCACCTAACATAAACTTACACCTATTTCTAAATCTACAACTCTAAACTAAACCTAGACCCAAACACGAAACATAACCCTAAACCCGATCCCGAGCCCGAAATTCTCAACCTATGCCTAAACCTAATCCTAATCTCAAATCACCTAAATTAAACCTACACCTATTCTTAAATCCATTCACCTAACCTAAACTTAGACCCAAACACGAAAACATAACCCTAAACCCGATCTCGAACCCGAAATTCTCAACCTACGCCTAAACATAATCCTAAACTCAAATCACCTAACCTAAACCTACACCTATTCCTAAATCCACAACTCTAAACTAAACCTAGACCCAAACATGAAAACCTAACCCTAAACCCGATCCCGAACCCGAAATTCTCAACCTATGCCTAAACCTAATCGTAAACTCAAATCACCTAACCTAAACCTACACCTATTCCTAAATCCATAACTCTGAACTAAACCTAGACCCAAACACGAAAACCTAACCCTAAACTCGATCCCGAACCCAAAATTCTCAACCTATGCCTAAACCTAATCCTAAACTCAAATTACCTAACCTAAACCTACGCCTATTTCTAAATTCATTCACCTAACCTAAACTTAGACCCAAACACGAAAACATAACCCTAAACCCGATCCCGAACCCGAAATTCTCAACCTATGCCTAAACCTAATCCTAAACTCAAATCACCTAAACTAAACCTACACCTATTCCTAAATCCACACCTGGACTATTTGTGTATGGATGGTGTAGTTTGTGTTTATTCGTATGTATGTGGATGTGAATAGGATAAAAATGTATTATAGTAGGTTTATTTACAGGTGTATATCGGGAATTGTTTCCTGAATTTTGAAAGTAAATGGAACCGGAAAAGGGAATACTATTACCGACGAAATTATTCGTAGGTAAAAAGCATAGAAAAATTTTTACCGATGGAATTTTTTGTTGGCAATAAACTTGTAAAACTTTTACCGACGGATTGTTTCGTAGGTAAAAACCTTTTACCGACGGATTTTTTTGTAGATAAAATCTTTTACCGACGAAACCTTTTGTAGGTAAAGACTTTTCCCGATGGATTTTTTCGTAGGTGAAAACTTTTACTGACGAAAATTTTCGTAGGGAAAACCCTTTACCGACGAAAATTTTCGTCAGTAAACGAAAATTTTCGTAGGTAAAAACCTTTACCGACGAAAATTTTCATAGGTAAAAGTCTTCACCTACGAAAAATTTCGTCAGGAAAATTTCTTTTACCGACAAATTACATTTTTTTCCGACAAAAAATCATATGTTTTTCCAACAATTTTTTTCGTCGGTAATGATTTTATTATTGCCTACGAAACTCTTTTTCGTCGGGAAAAGCCTTTACCGACGGCCTTTTCGCGATGATGTTAGCCGCGAAATTTTACTAAAAGCCGACGAATTATTTCGTTCGTAAAAATGAAATTTCTTGTAGTGACCCTAACTTGCATAAAAAGAAAAGAATCCTAGAAAGAATTGGGAAGAAATTACTGAAAACAAATACAAATATGAAATCATGTATCTCTGTATAACGCCTGTCGACCAGTCATTAGGGGGCCATCAACCAGTCACTGGATGTCCAGACAGTCCAGCCAGTTATGGATAATTTCCAACTAAAATTCGACTGGTCGGACGACCAGTCCTCGGTAATGTACAACCAGGCATACAACCGGTCGTCAGATGACGTTAACTTGAGTTTTCTCCTATTCTTCTTCTGGTCCACCTCCATCATGAATGTTCATGATCCTCGCCTTCGATCATGTAAATCTTCCCTTACATTAATCTCCCCCACTTGAAGAAAATTCATCCTCAAGTTTCGCTTCAGGCTAGGGACGCGATCCACTTTAATTAACTTTGGAGGTCAGCGTTTTTGTTTCTTTCTCGGCCTTGGTTTGAAATCGTACAAGAAATAAGGTTCTTCAATTGTATCACTTTGCTTGAGCGCATCTTTAATTAAACCAACCTGCAACATCTCCCAATCTTCCACAGCCAAAATCATCAAAGCATTCTCTTGCTCCATAGGATCACCTTTCTTGCTATTGAAGGATGGTTCAATATGGGAAAGGCCAACATCCCGTATAAGGAATGAATCTACAAAAAACTCGACGTTAACGATCACCTCAAGTACCTGTATTGCTGGCTCGATATCATCTGGGATGTCCACGGATTCTAGCACAACCAGCTTCACAATTTATGTAATGTCTATAAACTCTTCCTCCTTGTCCTGCATGTTTGAAGAATTGTCCTCCACTTTTTCAGGAGTTTCATCAATCTCGAAAACAACTGGGGGTTGCACTTTGTTCCTTCCTTCGATGTTCTCAATTTTTACTGATCCCACAAGCTCATCAGCGGGACCTTGGACATGCATGAAGGATTGGCCCCTTACTTTAAAAGATTCAGGCAGTTTTTTTTCATTTCTGTAGGGATGACTTAAGTGTTGCTGATAGGGCTGGTGGCTTATTACAACACTGGCTCAACCAGATTACCCTGATCAACAATGGTGCATTGGAATCGTGCTAGTAGCGTTGCCTCATCCGTAACCACGAGTGAATTGGTGGTTTCCCCTTTTGCCTCTGACTGTATTGAACGTGCATCCACCAATTCTAAGCATCATCCGATAGATGGCATGTCGTGATTAAAACCCTTCTCCCCTCTGGAATCAGATTGTAGCCGAAGAAGAGTTCGACTCTTAAGGGCAAGTCATAGATGTTACCCCGACCATCGAAGTCATGAATATATATCTCCCTCTTGTAGTATCGATCTGTCCGATCCAATTGGTGTACCTAACTATCACTATATGTATACGAGTCTCTGCGATGAATCTTGCATTGAGCACATGGCGAAATCGGTGCATCCACATAACAGTAGAGGGAAGCCTGCAACCCCTGCATATCTTCTATCTCTCCCAATGGAAAGCTTCCTTTCTTTTTTATAGATGAATCTTTGGATCACCGTCCACATGATTTTGTTATTGTCTTGTAAAGAGAAATCGGCCAGAGGAGATTCCTCGCTTTGATACTAACTTGGCACAGCATAGACGGGTGTGAGATCAATCACCGTCTCTCCCACGGATAGCTGATCTGAATCTATGAATCTATAAGAAATCCTCAACTAGTCTTCTTCGAATCCATAAAGGAACACTCGAATCCACGAGCAAACAGAGTAAAAACTCAAATAATTTGTATTCATCCAAAGATAATTGCCTTAACAATGTGCTTAAACAACTATTTATAAAGAAAACTAAGCCTAGAAAAAAAAAAACTTAATCACGTGTGCAACCCTAACTTGTGTAAAAAGAAAAGAATAGGGAAGAAATCGCTAAAAACATAAACAAATCTGAAATTGCGCATCTCTGCATAATACGTGTCAACCAGTCGGCAAGGGGCCGTTGACCGATTGCTGGGCGTCCAGACAGTCCAGCGAGTTGGAGATAATTTCCAACCGAAATTCGACCAATTCGACGATCGATCCTTGGTAATGTACGACTGGTCAGACAACTAGTTGTCAGATGACGTTAACTTGAGTTTTTCTCCTATTCTTCTTTCAATCCATCTCCATCAAGAATGTTCTCGATTCTCGCCCTCGATCATGTGGATCTTCCCCTACATCAAATTCTCAATCAAGTCCTTCTATGCTTCCCTCTATTCCCTAGAAGTTTTAGCCTCCTCTTCTCATACAGGCCCACTTTGCTCCCACAGTGTACCCCCTACCACCTTCACATGGATGGCCCATAAGGAATAGTATTTTGACCTCTATTCCCTAGAAGTTTTAGCCTCCTCTTCTCATACAGGCCCACTGTGCTCCCACAGTGTACCCCCTACCACCTTCACATGGATGGCCCATAAGGAATAGTATTTTGACGATCAATAACTTAAGGATGAGAGGACTTGTTATCTTGGATGTCTACCTCCTATGTTTGTGCTTAGAAAAAACAGTAGACCACTTATTCATCCATTGCCCGTTCTCCTCTCCTCTTATGTTTGGTGGAGTATTTTTTCTTGGCTGGTATCCCTTGGTCTATGTCTAATTCGATGAAAGCTTTCTTCTTCAACTGGCATGGAGAATCTAGCAGAGGGATCGGGAGAAGGTAGTGGAGGACCATTTTTATGGCTGCTCTTTAGTCCCTTGGGATTATAAAAAAACAACCGGTACATGCTTCCATAATATTAGTGTATTTGCGGCTGAGGTTTTCTCTAGAGTCCTAATCCTTTTTTGGGATTGGGCTCTTTGGCTGATCTTCGTTTTGGAATGGTCACTTGTCATGGGACTGGTTTTTGTGGTTATATAGCGGCTTGTTTTGCTGCTTTAGGGCCTGTTTGGTTGGCATCTGGAAACCCGTTTCCAGCCTAAAATCCGGATTCCAGCATTATCTTATTTTATATGGTGTGTTTGGTGGCAAGTTCCAGTCAAAAAAGGATTCCGTCTGGAAGCCTAAATGGACTAGAACCAGGATTAGTGTAAACGGTGTGGGAACCGTTTCTACGGAAAGGAGAAAGAGGCGTAAGTGAGTGTAACAACCTTTACATCTATAATGTATATATGTGTTTTTTATCCACACGGTCCATCAATTTTGAGAGCTCAATTTTGAGAGCTCAATTAAGAGCATTGGACAAAAAATGAGGCAGATCTAAATCACAAGTGGGCCACACCACAGGAAAACAATGTTGATTGAACGTCCACCATTAAAAACTTTTCCTAGGGCCCACTATAATGTTTGTTTGCCATCCAACCTGGTCATCTGTCTTGGGGGACTACAATAGGCCAAGGGTTGAAACCCAGGTGGATCTGAAGCCCAAGTGGCCCATGCCACAAGCAACGGTTGGAAATTGCATAGTTTTCAACCAAACAGCAAGTTCCGGATGAAACCTGGGTTCCACTCTAGATTCTGCATTTTTGGATTCCAACAGTGAAATTTAGATTTTCTCTAGAATCTGGATTCTGCAACCAAACAAGCCCTTAGGCTTTCTTTCTTGTTTTTGTTGTCTCTTTATTTTTTATTTTTTATTTTTTTATTTTTTTATTTTTTTTCCTTCTTACTTTGTTGTTTGTGGTTATATAGGGGCTTGTTTTGCTGCTTTAGGCTTCCTTTCTTGTTTTTGTTGTTGTCTTTTTTCTTTTTTTTTCTTTTTCTTCTTACTTTTGTTTTGTCTCTTTTCTCATTAATAAAATATAGTTTTTCAAAAAGAAAATAATAATAATTACATTATTTCAATTGCATGATCCTAACCATACAGTCTATGAAAAGAAAAAAGAAAAACGTTACCTCACTTTATTTGTGACAAAAAATACCTTGTTATGGATCTGGACCATGGCTACCACATCTGATTCCTCACCCTCTTGACTTCGACATGATGACCTCATCGATTCAATCAATAACCAACAAAAGGGACTCTGTACACTATTTGCACTAAATAGGGCTGTCAACGGGCCGGGCCTGGGGTTGGTTTCTAGCCGGATTTTGAACTTTATTGGGCCGGGCCTTCGGGCTTATTCGAATTTCAATTGGCAGGCCCGGACCGGCCCATTGACAACCCTAACAATAAGAATGATTTGATCGAGGGTCTGGACCGTCCATCATGGCCCACCGTCTCTGATTTCCATGCCTTCGTGAATCACCCTGATCTGCTTATCCTAGCCATCCGCCAAATGGCAAGCTTCATTCCTGTCTCGAGAATCACTTTGATTTGATGACTGCAGAGTCATCCGATCAATTGCCAACAAATTTACTGTCCGAATCATTTACCAATGAAAACCATCTATTCATGGATGTGGACCGTCCACTTCGTGGGCTCCACTACTGCTTCCTCGTGCCTCTCAAGAATCAGTTTGATCCCAAGATCCGAGCCATCTAATCCATCACCAACAATATGAACCGGGAATGGATCATTTATGATTTTTTTTTTCTTTTTTCTTTTTTATGGATTAGATCATCCATCATGTGGAGCCCAACTTTATTTCCGTATTACGAAAAAAGTCTCTTATCACGGTTTCAAACCGTTCGTCTTCTAGGCCCCACCCTTAATTCCATATCCCTCCTAAGAATTTCTTTAGTATGGGTAATCGTAGCTTTCAATCAATGTCTAGTAAAACGGACGATCTGCATGGATCGCCATCGTTTATAATGAGAAAGGCTGATCATAGATCTTGACTGACCATCTTGTGGGCCCGCTGTAAGTTTTCATGCCTCTGAAGAGTCATTTAGATCTGAATAAACCTGTTACATGATCAATCGCCAATAAAATGGATGGTCCAGTTCATCTATGACGAATAACCTATGATGGAGGATTTGGACCATCCATCTTGTGGCCTCACCTCTAATTTCCCTTTCCACTCAAGTAAAACTTTGATTTGGTAATCCTACCCAACTGATGGCCACCCAAAATGGATTGTATGGATATGATATAAAAATAAAAAAAAAAAAAGGTTTAATCATGAGTTTGACCGTATATCATGTTGCCCACACCTCTCACTCTCCATGCCATTCAAGAATAACTTTGAACTAATGAAAACGACTGGTTATGGATCCGGACCATTCATCATCTTGGTCTCACATTTGATTCCCCACATAGATGCATGGCCCTTTTCGGTTGAATGTGGACGATTATAGTTGAGGAATTGAATCTTTGGCCCTTTTCCGTTG
Source organism: Liriodendron chinense (assembly GCA_003013855.2). Classification (NCBI taxonomy): domain Eukaryota; kingdom Viridiplantae; phylum Streptophyta; class Magnoliopsida; order Magnoliales; family Magnoliaceae; genus Liriodendron; species Liriodendron chinense. The sequence goes on from ML058554.1 coordinate 194,481, forward strand.
AATGTGGACGATTATACAATTCATTCACTGTCCTATATGCTGGCCAACAATTGAAGGTTTAGGGTTTTTTTTTTTTTACACTAGAGGAGCATGGGCCATCAACAGTAGGGCCCAACATATGAACCGTTTGGATCAAACAGCCACAGACTGCCCTTGTCCAAAATGAAAGCCGGATCAAACTATATATACATATATTTTTAAGTCCAGCATTAATTTTACAGTACCTCAATTATAAGCAGATGAATTATACGGGATTAACTATCCAACGATATGTAAACTAATCCAGACCGTGGATAGCTACAATTACGTAATCTGCAGGCTGTGGATACGAGATCAAAGGTCCATTGATCCAACCATACTGACAGACAGCCTAGTGAGAAAACCATAGCCACATATATCTCCATAATTAGAAAATGAGGAATTATACTATGCTTGGGTGGAAAGTAGTCATAAAGAGTGTGATGGTCGATAGGCCGAGACTAATAAATTGTACAAGTAGCGTACATGAGCTTAAAAGAAAGGTGGGCCCCACATAATGGATGATCTAGTCCATTATCGTAACTATTTTGTAAATGATCTATGCCATACAATTTTTGTTGCCACTGATTAGATGGCTAGGATCATTTGGATCAAAGTAATTCCTAAGAAGAACTGGGAAGCTGCCGTGGAGACCACAAATGTATGGGTCCGCATCCATGAACAAATGGTTTCCAATCATAGATGATTCTAACAGTCTATTTTATTGGAAAATGATCGGATGGCCAGGATCATCAAATCAAAGCAATTCTTGATAAGAAATGCAGATCAGAGGTGGGTTCACATGAATATCGGCATCCATAACCTTGGTTAGACCTTTTTACAGTAAATTATTTGGTCTATCCATTTTGTCAGCCATTGGTCAGATGGCTTGGATTATAGCAATATGATTCTTTAGAAGGCATGGGGAATTCGAGATTGGGGACACATGATGAATCCTAGTCATGATCAAAGCCTTTTTATTGTAAATAATCTAGACAGTCCATCTTGTTGGTCGTTGATTGAATGGATAGGATCGCTCCATCAATTAGATTCTCCATAGGCAGGTGGAATTAGATGTGGTAGCCACTTGATAAATGGTTGAGATCATCCATATATAACAAGGTATTTTTGTCACAAATAAATTGGACTGTCTAGGTTGGACAAGATTTGGCACGCCATATTTGACAATGTAGATGTGGCCATGTAGTAGGTGCAAAATATTAACGACATGCATTGAATATATAGAGGACAATTTACTAATAGTTAGGTTTTCGAAGAGTCATACCGATTAAGTAATTTAAGGATAAGAACATGTAATCGTTAGGGTTATTTTAGCGAAGCACAATCACTAATTGACTATCATAATAAAGATGCTTTCGACGAAGGCAAAGCGCAAACGAATAAAGGCAAACTTATCACTTCATGAGTGACCATATATGATGTTGTCACATAAGTAATAATTATTCTCACGACGCTGCGAGAAAGCTTATCTAGTCATTCGGAACACTTATCATCTCCACATGCTCATTAGTGTGGAACTCTTACCTTCTAAGAATAGTTCAGTCCATCCTTACTCTGTGTTGGACTAACTTATTTATTGTTAGTATTTATAATTCACTTCTATCTGTGCTTGTGCGCCAAATCTGAAGGAAGATTGTAGTTTTAGAAATCATCCACCCATACTCATATGCTAAGTCGACATTAGCTTGTAATTTCGGCATTGCTCATTCCTCAGCTCGTTAGTAGTGCTGTTCAACTAAGCAGTACCCTTGCTACTCTCAGTTAAGATAGTAATTCATTTTAATGATAAGTTTTATCCCTCGCTCATCGCTAATTTTCGTTTGACCAAACATTTGTCACACCATCGAAAGTTCTTGATTCTCAAAGCAAAAAGGACTAATCATTGCCACAAATCACCTAATAAGTGCATCTTGACAATTAGTTGATTGGACAGTTGGCATACCAACATTTAATTCAACCTCTCTATCTTGATGCTATGGGTCCTGTGGCATTCGGTCTGAATTAGACTATAATCAGTTTTAACACACCTGCAAACTATACACTTATACCACATGGCTAAATTCTAGACCAATATATCCATTTTTTTAACCATTGATTCTATGTTTAGAATCATGTAATTAAATTGTGTTAGTAGTTAAGCAACCATTGATCAATTTACATAATAAGGGTTGTCACCATGTTAAGGCCAGACGTAGCTTGGAAAGTAAAACTTAGGCCCAGGCTATGATGGGCCCACACAAACAGAAGCCTCAAAATTCGGAACATTTTACGAACGTATGAACTAGGTCTGGGCCTGGGTAATCTGGGCCGGGTAAATATTTACCCAGACCCACCTAGAGGGAGATGGTCTGGGCCTGGGTAAATATTTACCCAGATTACCCGACTGAGTCTGGGCTGGGCTTGGGCGGGTAAATCATTTTCCCAGACCCAGATTTTAAACCTGGGTCTGGGCAAATCATTTACCCGTCCAGACCAAAATCTATTTGGGCGGGGCTTGGGCTGGTAAATGTCGGGATGGATACGGGTGGGCGGGTGAAAACACGTTCTAACTAACAAATCGCATGGGGTAGTAACTATATATTGTTTTTACGGGAACCTTAAGAATTAACCGATCCGGTCCGACTGCTCCAGAGATCTAGGACTGGGAATAATTTACCCGAATTGAAAATCCTGGTCTGGGCCGGGAACCCGACTCTAAGTTTTGGAAACCATTCGCTAGTGGTAAAATAGTGTAAGTTAAACTTCGTTCCTTAAAAATTATTCATACGTTCATAGAGTACTAGTGGGTATGGTACGACGCATGTGCGACAGTATATATATATAGAGAGAGAGAGAGAGAGAGAGAGAGAGAGCGACCTTGACAATCCACGCACAGTACTAGTCTCTGCCCGTTCAATCATTCAACGAGCCGGAGACGAGTAATTGGTGTTTGCAGGACGTGTCAGACAGCTAAAGGTAGTGAGTTATTCCGTACTTTCGTAGAGAGGGAGGGTTGATACTCCAGCACGTGGAAATTGTACACTGGCATAAACTAACTCAAACAAAACATCCAGGGAGTCAGGAGGTGTTTGTTTTTCATTCACACAAGGTAAACGCAAGTAAACGGATGCTAGGTAATTATTACCGTAGTGCTTTCCATCTGTTTGATATGATTACATTAAGAAAAAAAAAAAAAAGGATAGTCATGAGGGTCCATTGTGATCAATGTGGCATATCCATGTTTATCCATTTTATTGGAACATTTCAGTGGATGAGTCCAAAATTAAGGTATATTCAAAGCTCAACCGGCCCACACCATAGGAAATGATAGTCATGAATGATTTTTTATAGTATATATTCAAACCACTGTTTTATGTAGCGTGGTCCACTAAAGCTTTAGATTTGCCTCAATTTTAGGGCCATACCCTAAAATAGCCTTACAAAATGTGCAGACGATGTGGATAAGCCACATGTATCATGATGGGCCCCACAAAAATTTTGTACCTTCCTCACTTTTAGTGCACAAAAAAAAGAAAAAAGAAAAAAAAGAAAACCTGTCATCATAAAAAAGTAAAGAAATTACCTGATAAGTAATAATTACCCATTTGCAATATCTTAGCATCCTGACCCTTTTACACCATCCAAATTTTAAATTGATTTGATATTTCTAATTTTCTAGACCATTGATTGTTTTTGTTTGACCATCCACTAAACATCCATCAATTAGCCCATTAGAAAAATCAAGTGAACATTTTTCAAGTAAAAATCCAACTAAATCTAAACTCTTTGATTTGCCGTGTTCAATTTTAATATAACATTCCTTTGCCTATAGCTTTTATTTTTTTTTGGTTTTTTTGTCTTAGCAATGTAAAATACCAAAAGGAAATGAATGGACTATCAAACGTACATTAATTAGTGCAATGACTCAACAAATGTGCATCTTTAATTGATAAATAATAAAGCTGTACTTAGCTATGGAACAGCAATCCATGAACAATGAAACATCTCACATGTGCGCCATCATGTAACCATTTAATTTTTTTACCCTATACTAAATAATTTCTGAAGAAATTAAATACAACATTTGCCAAGGAAACAGAAGTCTGAAATGAGTTAATAATATATAAATAGCCATGGTTATTAACCATCCTTGCAGTGAAATAATGAAGCTTGAGGGTCCTTTGATCATTGGGATTCAATGCCATCTATGCACAAGCCTCACTGTGAACCTGACCATACGCCTCTTTCATGCGACATGGGCAGTTGGGAATTTATGAACCTTTTCTATGCAGATGCCACCACCCTCAGCCTCCCCATGTAACTCACCATCGTTAAAGCTAGACTCTGCATGGATACCAAATCAAGGCAGTTGTAGAAATAAGGTATTAAAATGATGTTAAGGAGTGTGAAATATGCATATTGTATGATTCAAGCATCAGCATAAATCAGTAAATTGACATGTGGGGCCCATGTTTTCTAATCTAAATCAATCCTACGATGGATGGATGATGCCCAAAAAAGATATCCACCATTTAACACTCCAAACATTCTGATTGGGTCACTGCAAAACGTGGATTATTGATTGAAGTTGTCAACTGATAAGTGGAATATTAAGGTATGGACTATCCCAATCAACGGTACCTAAGCAGCAGGCCCACGGAACCATAGCTGTGTCCAAATGGAAAATAAAAAAAGCCATGCTAGATAATAGATCATTAGATACTACTTAATGTGTATCTTCATACAGTAGGCTATTAAATAGTGATTAATGTATTTGATGGACGGTCTATGTCAGTTTTCTGCCCACCAAAATGTGAAACAATATTTGTACGATCACATTAGAAATTTGCAAGAGAAATTACGAAGTTATTTCATGTGGCAGAGGAAGAGATTTAAGTGGCAATTCAGATGTGACTACATGACACACATGTGCAGGATACAAGTCAGTGTGGCCACCGTGAAGGTGGGCCACACGTTCATTGAATGGACACCAGTCATCCAGCTTTTACTCTAATTGTCAGTTTTTTCTCATACACATGTGGGCCCGATAGGTGAGTGGACCGGACAGACTTTTAGACCAGAGCTTGTTAGGTTGGCCCGCATCTAGTGACTGGACTAGATCCTGCACACGTATGCCATATTGAAACGTGATGCTCTTTAATGTCTCCTTGCACACGAATCAACCTATCACTATACAACTCGGATCCGTTTGAAGTGTGTAGGAAAGGTAATGTTTAAGACTGCTTATTGAAATCTCATTTAATTAATTACCTGTGGGACCCCCACTACAGTGAAGTAGAAGCTCTTCACCGGAAGATTTCCCACCTCCATTTTCTCCATGGGGCCCACCAAATAAGAAATTCCGGTAGTTGTGTTCTTCATGGTCTCATGGATGTATTGAGAAGCTGCCTGTACCATCACAACCAGCAGCAGTAAATAAGATGAGGTACAGTACCAACATTATTAAGATTTTAGTAGTGATATTGTTTTGTGTGATCCACAGATCACGATCAACCACAGTGTGTGTGTTGTTGGTGAGACCCACTAGGAAGCATTGGGCCAGGTGGGCCAGGGTTGGCCCCTAAACTTGGTCCAAGGGTAGGGCTGGGCTTGAAATCTGGGTGCAGTGTTTAGGCCAATCTGGGCCTGGGCTGGTAATGACAAGACCTCGTTGGTTCATTGTCTCGGTCCAATCATCTAGTAGGCCACCATTGTACATAAGGAAGGGCGGTTTAAATACTCGTTCGAGCCCTCGAGCAGCCCAGATTCCTTTTTCCTGTGGTGTGGTCCACCTGAGATTTAGATCCGCCAAGTCTTGAGATCATACCAAAGATATGACAGATCGAAGAGAGGATTGGCGGGAGAACTAAAGATGTGCCCACATTCGAGATCCAGGCCACTCATCAAATGAAAGAATTGTAATTCCCTCACACTCAAAAAGGGTTTTTTGTGTACTGTATTATATAATAGCATATATTCTAGCTCATATGCAAATCTTACAGCCAGCTTGCCTATGCCTGTTTTGGTGCAATGCACAGCTCATGATTCTATTGTAACTTCCTTATATATCTCCTGTAAACGTGCACACAGCTGTACATAATTGATATTAGTCAAACCATAAACGTGAAAGTATGTTTGTATTAATACTAATCCCAGTCGCTAGTCGAAACGTCAAGAACTTTCCGCCCATAGATTTTTGGAAATCCATAATCAAACTATGGCAAACAGATCAACAGTCTGAGTCACTAGACGAGGGTCCTGGTTTGGACAATAACTTATCCAATGCAATTCCCACAACTTGAATGTTTTTATTGAGTTAATGTATGCCAGTGTACAAAATGCTGGAGTATCAACCCTCCCTCTATACCAAAGTACGGACTAACTAACTACCACTAGCTCTCTGGCACGTCCTGCAAACAGCAATTCCTCTGTCTCCGGCTCGTTGATTGAGCGGGCAGAGACTAGTGTGCGTGGATTGTCATCTTTGTTTTTCTTATCTTGTATCACTCCTTTCACATGTTTCATGCCATACCCACTAGTACTCTATGAACGTGGAATGATTTTTAACCTTGCTTCAAATTGAATATGATAAAATGGTGAATTACCAAAGATCTTGCATCTCAGCCCAAGGGCCGGGCCTGGTCCTTAAAATTAAGACCATTTAATAAGGGACAGGATCTAGATTTCTTCAGAGAGCTCGTCAGCCTGGCCAAGCCTATTTATGATTTCAAGGGCATTTTTGTCATATATCTTGGATGATTGGGTACGCTAAACAATCAGTCCTGCACAAAAGTGGGCGGGCCGGCGGGCGGGCGGGCGGGCGGGCATAGGCTTCTGTTTGTGTGGGCTATCATACCTTGGGCGTAAGTTTCACTTTCCGGGCTATGTTTGGCCCTGGCATGGTGATAGCCCTTCTTGCATAAATTGATCAATGGTTGCTTAACTTCTAATACTTATTTTAATTACATGATTCGAAACATAGAGTTAAAAAAAAATATATATGGATATGCTGGTCAAGAATTTAGTCATGTGGCATACGGGTATAGTTTTCGGGTGTGTTATAACCAATTACGGTATGCCACTGACCCAGCATCAAGATGAGAAAATTTTTGCTACACCCATGCATTAGCTACACTAGCTATGATGGGTGTAGCACTGACCCCACCATGATGTAAGTGTTGAATCCACGCCATCCATCCATTTGGCAAGATCATTTTGGGGCATGATACCAAAAATGAGGCGGATCTGAAGCTCAATTGGCCCCCCAAGAAGCTTTTAATGGTTGGCGTTCAATCCCCACTATTTTCTGTCCTGGGTCCACTTGACTTTGGATGTGCCTCATTTTTGGTGTCATGCCCTAAAATGATCACGCCAAATAGATGGACGGCGTGGATACAACACACATCATGGTAGGGTCATTACTACACCCAGCGTAGCTGCATGGGTGTAGCAAAATTTTTCTCCATGAAGATAGAGAAGTTTAATTAAATGTTGGTATGACAACGGTTTATTCTACCAATTGTTCTTATCAAGTTTGCAGGTATTAGGGCTCTTCATCCACCAAGTTCTTTTTTGTCTTCAGAATCAACCACTTTCAATGGTGTAGCAAATGTTTGGTCAAACGAAAAGTAGCATGAGTGAGGGATAAATCTTACCACTAAAATGGGTCACCATCTTCTATGAGAATAATAAGGTGCTCAATTGAGCAGTTCGCTAATGAGCAAGGAATGAGCAATGCCAAAATTACATGCAAGTATCAATCTAGCATATGAGCGTAAATGGACAATTTCTCAAACTATAGTATTCCTTTAAATCTGGCACACAGGCACATGTGTAAGGGAACTATAGCTATTGACTATAAATAAGTCAATCCAACGTAAAGTAAGGATAGTCTGAACTTCTCCTAGAAGTCAGGGGTTCCACGCTAATGAGCGGTGGAGATGATAAGTGCTCCAAATGACTGATGAGCAGTGCTGTGCCGGGTTTGAGTTGTTTAGGGTTTGGTTGATTGATTTGTGCTGGATCTCTTGCTTTGCATTCTACTTCGCTATTTAAAAAGTTCCTAATGGCAAAGTGAGAATAATCGTTTCTTACATGATGACCTCATATACGGTAACTCATGAAGTGACAATTTGCCTTTATTCATTCATGCTTTACCTTTGTCGAAAGCATCCTTATCATGGTAGTCGGTTACCAATCGTGCTTTACTGACATAACTCCAATGGTTGCTCGTTCTTATCCTTATGTTACATAAGTAGTACAATTCTTCCAAAACCTTATTATTAATGAGTTGTCCTCCGTATATTCAATGTATGCTATGGAGATTTTATACCTACCACGTTGCTGCATTTACATCGTTAAATATGGTGGTGCCAGATCCTGTCCAAACTGCATAGTCCAATTTATTCGGGATAAAAATACCTTGTTATGGATCTCAACCATCTATCATGTGGCTACCTAACCTAATTCCACTGCCTCTGGAGAATCCGATTGATTGAGTGATCCTATCCGTTCAATCAACAACCAACAAGATGGACTGTCTAGATTATTTACAATAAAAAGGCTTCGATCATGACTAGGATCCGTCATGTGTCCCCAATCTCAAATTCCCCCTGCCTTCTAAAGAATCACATTGCTATAATCCTAGCCATCCGACCAATGGCCGACAAAATGGATAGACTTCATAATTTCGATAAAAAGGTATAACCAAGGATATGGAAGCGGATATTCTGAACCCACCTCTGATCTCCATTTCTTATCCAGAACTGCTTTGATTTGATGATCCTATCCATCCGATCATTTTCCAATAAAATAAACTGTTAGAATCATGTATGATTGGAAACCATCTGTTCATGGATGCGGACCGTACATTTTGTGGTCTCCGCGGCAGCTTTCCAGTTCCTCTTAGGAATTACTTTGATCCAATGATCCTAGCCATCTAATCAGTGGCTAAAATATGGATGGCATAGATCATTTACAAAATACTTACGATAATATACTAGATCATCCATTATGTGGGGCCACCTTTATTTCCTATTTTTCCTTTCAAAATTACTTAATCTCTAGCTCGACAAGATTACCCAACCAACTTTTTTCTTTTTTAATTTTAATTTTATTTTATTTATTTATTATTATTTTTTAAGTGATGACATATCAACAGTGGGACCTGCAGCTTGAACGGTCTAATTTAAGCTCATGTATGCCACTTGTACAATTTACGAGTGCCAGCCCATCAACCATCACACTCTTTATGACTACCTTCCACCTAAGCAAGAGAAAACTTCCTCATTTTCAAATTATGGAGATATATGTGCCTATGGTTTTCTCACTGGGCTGTCTGTCATATGGTTCGATCAATGGGCCTGTGATCGCGTATCCACAGCCTGCAGATTACGTAATTGTAGCTATCGATCAACGGTCTGGATTAGTGATCCGGCTTTCATTTTGGACAAGGTCAGTCTGTGGTTATTTGATCCAAACGGTTCATATGTTGGGCCCTACCATTAATGGCCCATTCTTCTCTAGTGTGAAAAAAAAAAATCCTAAACCTTCAATTGTTGGACACCATATAGGACAGTGAAGGAATATACAAATCGTCCACATCCAACCGAAAAGGGGATTCAATTCGTCAACATTTTTTTTTTTTTTTTTTGGGGAAAGCTTGTCACTTTTTTTTTTTTTTTAAAGGACGGCTACATTGCCTGCTCGACTTCGGGCAGCCTGAGACCACAAAACCGGCTCGAGCCACCTATCCTATAAAAGGCTATACAGAAACTGCAAAAAACTACAAAAAAACAGTCCTAATATTGCCCAGCCCCACACAGTCCATAAACAGCTCACCACGGACCTTGGCTGAGAGATGAGCGGCTTCCGCAAAAAACCTGCTAGCTTGAGAACCGCTTCCCTCCTTTGCAAGCGAATCGGCTACTCCATTAGCCTCTCTCGGAGTGAAAGAGAAGCTGACGATCCTATCTTTGCACAGATTTTGAATTCTAGCCCACCAGTACCACATCTTCCAAGAAGGGATCCTATTCTTGGAGAGCGCGTTGACCATGCTTTTGGAGTCGCTTTCAACGACTATTCTCATGAATCCCCGCTCCACCCCTAGGCAAAGCCCTTCCTGGATAGCTCACAGCTCCGCTATGCCATTAGAGCCTATCCCATACCCACTGGAAAAAGCAAATAGGAAGGCTCCCTTAGAATCTCTTCCAACCCCGCCTCCCCCTGACAGGCCCGGATTACCTCTAGACGATCCATCAACGTTGATCTTGATCCATCTCTCAACAGGCCTCACCCATTTGACAGCGCTAGAACTCCTCCTACTCTCGGCTTGAAAGATGAGCCCCAGATCCTGGATGGCCCCAAGCTTCGCTCGGCTTGCCGACTTCGGGGGAGGGAGATCCTTGGCAATGAGCGACAGCCAGAATCTAATCCTGAGGATCACCTTATCCTCTCCAGCCTCTACATCCTCGTATTTGTTCTCGTTTCTCACCTTCCAGATCTCCCACATGATGAGAGACGGCAGAATGCCTGTTATAATTCCCCAACTATCCTTGACGGACGCCCCACTCCACCATTGCGAGGCCCTTTCCAGCGCCGATTGACCTCTAATGATGGACAACTCCATGAGAGGGCTGAAGTAACTCCAGACGGTGGAAGCTATTCCACCGTCCACGAATAGATGCTCCAGAGTCTCCACACTGGGGGTCCTTGGAGGGCCACAGCAACTGCATCTGGAGGCTAGAGATATACCTTTTGCTTGCACTCTATTGTCCACAGGGACGGCTTTGTGGATCAGCTTCCACATGAAGACAGCAATTTTTGGAGGAGTTTTCGCATGCCACACCCACCTAGACCAACTCCTCCGCACCCCTACTTGCCTGCACAGATTCCACGCTGAGGACGTGGTGAAGTTCCCTGAGGGGGATCTTGTCCAGATGCAGGAGTCCGGAGATTGAGACGTGCAGAAGCCCTTTTGCCGAATGAAGGAGATAACTGGCTGCGGCAGCACCTGCAGGGCCAGAGAATTGCTCCTGACACCTTCTGTGCCAATCAGATCTTTGACTTGCAGCTGTTTCAACTGCTGCGACAGAGGGAGGATACATTTGGAGGCGAGGGGGCCAAGACCTGACCAGTTTTCTTCCCAAAGGTTTATCTCCCCGCTCCCAATCAGCCAAGCTACGTTCGCCTCCAGCTTTGGGAACAACCTGACGATACCCTTCCAGAACAACGATCTCTGAGCAGAAGGAGCCGCGGCCGACTCGCCCTTTAGGTCCTCCCTGTATCTACTTCTGACATAATCTGCCCATGGGTTTTGGATTTGAGCGTGCTTGATCCTCTAGCCCAACTTAAGCCTCAAGCTCTTCAGAACGTCTTTCAGGCGTCTTATGCCTAGCCCGCCTTCGGTTAACGGCTTTGCTATGTTGCTCCAGCTTATCCAGTGCATTTTCTTTTTAGCCTCTTTGCTGCCCCAAATAAAATTTGCCATGTCTTTTTCCAGCCGGAGAATACATTTGTGAGGGATATCTGCTGCCGCCAGAAGGTGGATTGGAACGCTGCTCAAGACGTGCTTGACCAGCTGGAGCCTGCCTGCCTGCTTGGGAGAGGCATTTGGACTGCCATCCAGAAATACTTGACCTGATACGGCTTAGAAGGGGGGCGAACAACGCGCCGCTCGATCTACCTTTGGAGATGGGGACGCCCAAGTAACAGAGATGGCTCGTAGCTTTCCGGACTTCCAGAATTCTTTCTATCTCCCTTATTCTCGAGACGGCTATTCTCTCGGAGGTGTAGACATTGCTCTTACTCCTATTGATACGTTGGCCCGATGCTGCCTGGAATTTAATTAGGAATTCGTTGACTACTTTGAGGGATCTGCTGCCTCCATTAACAAACAGCAACGTATCGTCTGCGTATAGCAGGTGAGAGGTGTTGACGCAGCCCCTACGCACTTTGTAGGACGAGCAAGAACCCCTCTCGCATAACCTCTTGAAACCCCTGCTGAAAACCTCCGCTGCTAGGATGAACAGGTAGGGGGAGATCGGATCCCCTTGACGCAGGCCCCTGGTTGAGGAGAAAAAACCACACGGCTCACCATTCACCAACACTGAGAACCAGTTGTCTTTCCAACATTTCTCTAGGAGGGAAATACTCCCTTGGCTGAAACCGAATTTTTTGAGGACCGCAATGAGAAAAGGCCATTCGATTCTATCATAAGCTTTCTCCAGGTCTAGTTTGAGAATGACGTTACCTCCCCTGACTTTCCTGTTCAATTCTGCGAACAGCTCCTTGGCCACCGCTATATGTTCCGTCATCGAGCGCCCTTGGACAAATGCCCCTTGCTCGTTGGAAATGATATTTGGGAGGAGGAAGGCTAACCTATTGGCTATGACCTTGGAGAAGATCTTGTATAGGCAGTTGCACAGGCTGATTGGTCTGAAATCCGAGAACTTTTCCGGCGATTTCACTTTTGGAATCAAACAGATGATGGATGAGTTGACCACCCTGGGGAGCTCCCCACCTTGGAATATGAAGGATATAGCTTTGTGAATGTCCATACCAACCAACTCCCAGGAAGCCGCAAAGAATGCACCTGAAAATCCATTTGGCCCTGGAGCACCATCCTGGGGAAGAGCTGCCGCTGCCTCCCTAACCTCCTCGGGCGAGGGGGCTGCAAGAAGTGCTGCATTGTCCTCCGGGGACAGAAGGGTAGGGATAGGTTGAAGGAGATCCTCGTCAGCCTCGCAAGAGTCTGCTGCAAGAAGAGAGGAGAAAAACTTCACCGCCTCCTCCTTAATCTCCCTTTGGTCTGACGATCTGATACCATTGCTTAGAAGAATATCTTTGATATAGAGCCTTCGATTTCTTTCATTAACCGAGTTGAAGAAGTAGGCTGTATTTCTATCCCCCTCCTTCAGCCAGTTGTTTCGGGATTTTTGTTTCCAGAAAACTTCCTCCATCAGCTTTAGCTGCGCCAGGTTCTCCCTGGCCTCCGGCAACCTGCTCGCACTAAGCGAATTCGGGTCTATTTGCAAATTGTACTCTACTCGCATGATCTCTTCCTCCTGCGTCTTGATCTGGCTGAAAATATTCCCAAACGTATCTTTATTCCAGGTTGCATAGCCACTTTGGTCGCTTTCATTCTGCTGATGAGGAGAGAAACCGGATCACCATGAGCCTCGTCAACCACGGACTGCCACGCTGATTTCACCATGGGGAGAAAAGTTTCATGCCGCAACCACATCCGTTGGAAGCGGAAAGGCTTCGGGCCTGCCATGAGACGAGTAGGAAAAGAAAACAGGAGAGGGGAGTGGTCGGAGTCCACCCTTGGGAGGTGGGTTACCTGAAAAGAAGGAAACAACCTGAACCATTCATTGTTACCTAAAGCCCTGTCCAGCCTCGCCCAGACCTGAGACATCTCGGACTGATTGTTACTCCAGGTAAAAGAGTTTCCTCTGTATCCTGCATCTCTGAGGGCCGTTTGCTGAACCACACTTTGGAAATCTGCCATAGAGGCCGGCAAAATTCTATTGTTCCTACCAATTCTATCAGAACCATTCAGGATTTCGTTGAAATCCCCACACACACACCAAGGCCCACTGAAGGAGGAGGCTATGCCGATCATATCTGCCCACAGATTCCTTCTCAAAGCTGCCGAACACTTAGCATACACAACAGATATGAGAAAGTTTTCCCTTCCTCCCTGCGTCGAGACCTGTAAGGTGAGCATTTGATCCGAAGCTGAGTGAAACGTAACTGTCAGCGGGGTTTTAAAGAAAACCCAGATCTTCCCTCCTTGATCAGCATTGGAGAAAGAGGAGTGGAATCCCAGCTTTAGCCCTGTCTGCACCCTCTTGCCATCTGCGAGCATTGGCTCCAGAATCGCCACTAAACACAACCTGAAGTTATTAATATATCTTTGAATTGTTCTGCGAGTCGCCGCGTTACCCACCCCTCGGGCATTCCACACTAGCAGACTATCCATCCGTGACACATCCGGAGTTCACAGCCCTTCTATTGATTCTTCTTAGCCTGTCTGTCCAGTCTCGTTGACCTCTCTCTGGGATATATTTCTTCCGGTGTCTCTTGTGTACAACCTGCTGCTTTGATTCTGTCTGAACGTGTCTCCGACCTTCCTCTATTTCCCTGACTGGTTGAGCGGTATCTAATGGCGTTTCCATAGCCTGATCTCTGACGCATGGGGCCATGCATCTGTGTGGGACCTATTGCATCATCGGTTTTGATAACTGAATCATGAGGCTGCTTATGCAAAATGAAAAACCCAAGCAAAGTGTACAAGAGCTCGAGCAGGTATGATACCTCTAAAAAATATAGGAAACACTAAATTTTGGTATCCTGAATTGTAGATTCATCAGCCATCAAGATGCTAAAGATGTCTGATGCAATCGTCTGTACGTGTAG